>QFEZ01000003.1:7991-43956 GCA_003316425.1 Russula lepida
ATAAATTCCGCCAGATCTGATGACAACATGCCTGTCCACGCTGCCTCACCTCAGGATCATATGTATCAAATTCCTGTCCCCACTTTCGACTCGTTACAATCGAGAGGGAATCAGATGCCCGGCGCTCTTGATAACATGTGACTCCCCTCCCTCCCCTACCAGTTCAATTTCCTTAACGTTCTTCAATCAACTTATATTGATGTTAAGCACCTTTCTCGGTTCATCCCTCGCATAGAAGTGCTCAAGTCCGCCAAGATGGCAGATGTAATGTCTTCTCCCGGTAACGGGGTCTCCGTAACCATGACCCTCGACTCTGATTAGGATTAGGGCCAAGATCAAGATCTGTCACATCTGGTTGTGACGGTGCGGTAGGAGGCGAGGCCTCGCCCAGCAGCTCTCTCGAACATCCGAGTTAATGTTGCCGTGGTCCAGTCCAGTGCGGTCCAAGTTGAAACTTGGTCCCAACTTGTGCTATACAAGTTCACACTGGTGCACACCAGCGCAACTTGGCCACAACTGTCCAATCAGAAGCAGGGAAAGAGTCACCTCTGGGGTTCTTCTCACAGACCCACGCCCGCAGAGGTTGACAGGTTTTACGGGATTCCACAGGGTAATTCATTCACACAGTGCATGACGCATAAGAACTATTGTGTACTCTATTGATAGAAATTATTTAAGAAAACATCTGAAACTACTACAATGTGGCTATGACAAAGTCCAAGGACAGAGACGCGACACAGGCGCAGCCAACTGGTGCATCGTCAGTAGTAAGGAAGAGGAACATCTTGTCTCCAGGGGCACATCAGGGGAGGGTCTCAGTGTCCAGATTGAGCCAACGATGTTGTGTTGGTATGTCTTCAATTGCTTGTGCGGCTGCTCCTGTTCCAGCTACATGGCCTCACCACTCTCATCTTCGTCCATTTCGCCCTTTCATGTATCGGATTTCTTCTTTAGTAGATAATTGGTCATCCCTGCCTTGTATGCCTTGATAGCCTCTTGATGACCAACATGGTCAGGAATTTGATGAGCAACTGAAAGATGAGCATGACTGTGAGAGGAGAAGCAAACCATAGTTACCCCACTTTCAGAATGAAAGGGCAGTTACTTGAGACATGTCGCCGATGACCTTCAGCATCCCACCTAACCAGAACCACCACTTAATGACATCATGCATGGGCCGCCGCATGGCCCATGTGAGGCTCGGCTGTGCCTTCCCATCCTTCTCCTTCCAGCACTTCAGTCCAGGTGGTGGCTTGTGTCGCCGCTGTGAGCAGTGTCACTTCGTGAGGTGGTGGAGAGACAGGTCAGATAATGAGGAGAGTGGATCAGACAACTATGTCGGCACTGAGTATTGCAAATTTTGTGAACAGCCGCAGACTGGTGAAGGGAGCTCTAGGGAGTCGGAGACAAGGGGCGGCCGGGGTCTTGTACCTAAGATGCGAGTCTGAGTAAGCCTAGAGTGGCGTTGGAGGTGAGGCCAAGCCATGGGCAGACAATAGTGAAGAGTAGTTCATAGGGCGCGGGATATGAATTGTGTGAACCTTGGAGTCTGAGTCTGTCATACATATGCAAGGGCTCTAGATGCCGAGCAGATGACAGAGAACTCTATCATCGATGACATCTTGTGCAAAGGATGCTGAAAGAAATTCTCCGCACACTCGAAGATGTCGACGAGATTGTCCTGACTTGCACGTAAAATATTTGGCCAACTACGCTACTGTACATAAAATTGACACACCTCGTACAAATCGACCCACTCCGGCCGTTGCTGTCACATGACTCATTTCTCCGCACCGCCCTTCATATCATGATCACAAACAAGATCCATGACCAGCTCGTGTGGCTTTTCGTGCAGCTGCCCACTGAAATTCGAGTCCAAACGATTCGCTTGTGGCGCCCAGTGCTGTTTGTGGCCTTCATGCACAGCCACCTGAATGCCAGTGAGGGGGAAGGGTGCAGTAGAGGTGCCATTTCTCTCAAACATGATTCGACCACTCGTCGGGGTGATTTTCTGTGGGCTACCATGACATTGAACAAATACAGTGAGCACGTAACAGAGGCAGGAGTGAATCCTAGTTTCTTACACATCAAAGGATAAGAAGTCGGACAGAGAGCGATACATCCGTGTGGCAGCAATTGACATTGAAATTATCCAGGGTAACTGGAGCATCTATTATTTTGTGGAGATGGGTGATCAATTATCACTCTTTTCTCACTATTGACAAATAAAAACGTACAACGTTCAACGGCTCTGCAATTTTAAGCCAAAGCCAAGCTCAGTCAACATTATTCATAATCAACAGTAATGAAAAAAAAAGTTTACCATTGAGGTTCAAAATAATGAACACCTACATGAGAAATGGCGATGAGCAAAAGGGAGAGGCAAAGATATACATCGACTAACCATTGGCGAGAGCTCGGCGGTGACGGCAAGCAAGAGCCAAACAACACCCTTACAAAGGAAATACATTCGTAAATCGAGAGTACGATAGAAGCGCTACCAGCCTACCTGATTCCACAAGAGGCGTCCTAAACCCATCAGACTACCACCATGACTGCGCAGGCGGTACAGACCAAAAAGCATGATGAAAACCAGGATGATATCAGCGGCAAATATGGCAATGGTGCTGAGTCTGATGGTGTTAAATTGTGTCACACAGCCCTGGAGTACCTCCAATGAAGAGTGGAACTGTGGGTTAATGAAATTAGGTAGGTCCAAACAAGTGAGATGGATGATTATTCACTCGCAAAATACCTTATACCGAACTGCATTTGAACAGGGCTCTCCCCACCAGAGAGAGGATTGAACTCACCCTGAATGAGGAATGCAATGATGGTCACCCATACACCAGTCGCAAGGGCAACAATAATCTTATTCCGGTTCCAAATGGCGATTCTGGTAAACTCCATGAACTTTGCAAGGGCCACTCCAGAAGAAGACGTACATGCGAAGCACGATCAACAACGAAGAGGTAGCGGGGACTATGCTACCCAAGATCTAGGGAAAAAGTGATAGAACGGGGATAAAAGCTCTGTCCTCAAATTTTCTGGGTGTTTGGGTACGCACAAACTGCAAATTGATCGTGACCTTGGGAAAACGGGCTGTTAGAAAATGGGCATGAGGACGTAGACAGATGACATAGCACATACCTCGCAGTTGATTGGGGTCATTTCAAAAAGGGGATATATATTCAGAACCACAGTCGCGAGGGTGGCCAAACGGGTAAGAGAGTAGAGCTACTACCACATGAGAAATCAGTTTCGCACTAAAATGTCGCAGAGTAAACAGAAAAGGGAGAATGATTACAGACCCATATCGTCCACCGGTATGGGCGATGCCCTCGAATGACACTCCACTCATAGTCGAGAGTGGTGACAAACTCCCAACTAAGAGTGAAAAATAGAGTCATATGACACGTCGGAGCGGTGGAATGCGAACGAGAGGAAGGCCTACATGAAGATGCCATCCACAATATTCCAGAACTCGCAGATTTGCACTGGAAGATGTGTCCAATTACTTTCGAGAGAAAGGTTGAGCAGAACACGCACCATATTCCTTAGTAATTACGAGAGGGTCATGGAAGTTAACCATCCTGAGGCGAGCAATGGGGTAGATAGTAATGGACTTGGGTCCTTGGGATAATGACTCTTCCCATGACAGGGACGCCTAGTAGCTTCACATATATAGCTACTGCGCGCCTGATTATCAGTTCTGGTTTGCTTGAGACGGGATGATTGACAGGAACAACATACGGATGTGGCTCGGCGACTCGGACGTGTCGGACATTTAATCGTGCTGCGCATCCCTCGATCACAAAGTATAACCAATACTGTGGGTATGTTTCTACAGAGCTTACCGTAATTCTTCTTTCCCACATCTACTTGACAGATATATCTCTAGGTGGTCATGGTGTTAAGAAATAAATTCAGATTTTATTTACAACGCTGTTGGTGGCACTGTTCAGTAGTACGGTTTAAGAAACCACGCAAGTCTCGACCAGAGAGACCACCACATCACAGTCCCACATCGTGTTTCTACTTGACACCTGGTTTTACGGTTTTACGGAGAGTGCTGCTGTACGTGGTGTGGGTTTCCATTTTAAATCGGCGCTGACGGCGGAGTTTCAAGGTCAAATTGAAATTGAACCGTCGTAAGTCCATCAGGTCCATCAAGTGATGCGCTGATATCTACTTCAGCGACCAAAATAACATGACATGACCAATACATCCTGGTTGAGGGCTACTACGTAGCTGGTTGTTGTTTTGGTAGATTTTAACGTTTACAGAGCTCGAAGTTGATGATGCTCATAATACAAATGTGATAGCTTTGCATGTTCAGTCCCAGTCTCATGAGGCATAGGCACCTTGCCAATGATGACAAGGACGATGTGGATGGGGCAGAGCAGAATGAGGATAGATGTCGGACTAAAAGTAGGCGGGTATACCGATAGTGTCACCACGAGAAGAAGTGTAGACGAGGAGACGAGGAGAGGTGCAGCAGGAAGGACGCGTCGGAAATAGACAATCCAGACAGCGGTGTCGCGGGTCAAAGTAGGCGAGAGACGAGAGATAGGGAAAACAGGTCGGAAATGACGTCGGAGATGGTGGTTCTGCAGTGTCGACGTCGAATCCTTGAATGGGAAGATCGAGTTAGAGCACTAAGGAGAGGCTTGGATTCCAAGGCGAGCTTGGCGGCCAAGTTTAAGACAACATCGTGGTGTATTAACAACCACCCAAGTCGAAGGTGATGGAAATGGTGGCGATGTTGGAAGGGAAGGGAAAGGTTGAAAGAGTATGGGCGTGTGGGACTTACACAGGATGCCTGGGAAAGATATACGAAAGAGGAGTAAGAGTGAGGGAGGTTAAAATTAAACATAGACGAGAGCGCACCGTTGCGGTGTAATGGCAGCAGAACTAGGCTATGGGAGCAAGGTGAAAGAAAGAGGCAGTGAAACGGAAGGCACGCGAGGGGTGAGTCTGTGAGCGAACGAAAGATGGCATACTTAAGTGTAAGTGTATGCAGTACCTTGACGAGAATCAAAGCGAGAAGATGTGCGCCAGAGGAGAGATCACTTCTACGTTAGAGCGTGTGAGCTGCACCACGATAGAGAGTGACGCAGGCTCAAACTTGGTTGATGTCTGTGAATTGAGTCTGTACCAATGACCTTCTGCCTCCAGAAAAAGCAAAGTCCCAGAATCAAGGACTTGCACAGATCTACACAGCTGTCCGATATAATCCGAGGATGACATCGCCGAAGGCGTTCACGGCACTTCGAGTGCTGTAAATGTATCTCGTACCTCATCCAATCCCAAAAGATTGGATGGTGCCCGAGACACATTTTTGAATGAGAACAAAGCATGTTCAGACCAAGTCTCAAGGAGAATAGGAGCACCTTACCGTAAGCTTTGCAAGATGATGCCTCTTTGTCCCATCGAGAGAAGCAGGACCGAGAATAAGGAGGGGATCTTGAGAGTTTTGCCGTGGAGTTGATGAATGACAATCTTCTCCTTCGGCAGCCAATCGTCAACTGGTCTTGAACGAGTCGACGTGGTATAGCGTATGATCTCATCACAGCCTGAGAGCGTCAAAAACGCTTTGTATAACCGTGACTCGGACGATGCGGATGGAAGCAGGTGAGGGTAAACGATTGGACGTTGGCATGTGTCACGTGTCGACAGGCCCAGTTTTCTGTTGTCACGCGTCTTGATCTTCAACTTGAAGGTACATGGATGCACGTATATATTTTATCCACTTAAGGACGCTACTTTTTGCTCCTTGCACCTCATTCTTTTGTCCCTAAAGACTAGCATTGAGTTTTGTTCGCATCCCACAGGCTATGGTGCCCAACATTCTGTATGACTCGGATCCCAGCCAAGCTGGTTGGTACAACTTCAACGTGACCACGATCGAGGCCGAGCTTGTCCATGTCCTACACACTGGCAGTCTGCCCCAAACACATCTTGGTGGCTCATGTAATGCCGACATTTGAACCGTAAAAATGGTAGCTGCCTCAGAGCGGGTAGCTCTCCTACCTTCAAGCAACCCGATGCAGCCTGGTCTTCGGCCCTTTGCTCCGAGTCCACGCCAATTCTGTCTCCTTAGTGAATCTGACGACGGAAGGGGACTCGGATAGGGAGTTAGGGCCCGGGTCAAAGAGTGAGAGTCATCTCGTTCGTTGTGTTCCTGTGTTCCAACAATTTTGACTAGATTTATGGCCTTTCCAGATTGTAATCCAGAATGATCAGAATGATTATCGTTTGTATAGGTCCAGAAACTATCTTTCCGCCTTCAAGTTATAGTCTTCTCTCAGGCTGCATCGTTTTCTCTATGAGGTTAGCTTAACGCGGTGGGTCAGCCACCGCGACAGCCATCGCATGCTTCTCCAGCCGGTAACAATTGGATTCATTCGCCAATCGTCTCACGTTTGATCTGATTGTCGGACTAATTTTGGACGCGCACAGGCTGAACAAGTGCATTTGTTGTAACCATGTATGCCGACATTAATGGCGATACGCATCGCTAGTAGCGATCCTCTTTATCGCCCACTGCCAGTCCTAATATCGGCCATTGATATGGTCTCCCTTGACTTTTGCCGGATAAATTCCGCCAGATGTGATGGTAACATGCCTGCCCATGCTGCCTCACCTCAGGATCCTATGTATCAAATTCCTGGTCGTGAGGCCGAGTCATGGGCAAACAATAGTGAAGAGTAGATGCCGAGCAGATGACAAAGAACTCTATCGTCGATGACATCTTGTGCAAAGGATGCTGAAAGAAATTCTCCGCGCACTCGAATATGTCGACGAGATTGTCCTGGCTTGCACGTAAAATATTCGGCCAACTACGCTACTGTACATAAAATAGCTCAGGTAAGCACATAATGACACCTCGTACAAATCGATCCACTCCGGCCGTTGCTATCACATGACTCATTTCTCCACACCGCCCTTCATATCATGATCACAAACAAGATCCATGACCAGTTCGTGTGGCTTTTCGTGCAGCTGCCCACTGAAATTCGAGTCCAAACGATTCGCTTGTGGCGCCCAGTGCTGTTTATGGCCTTCATGCACAGCCACCTGAATGCCAGTGAGGGGGAAGGGTGCAGTAGAGGTGCCATTTTTCTCAAATGCGGTTCCACCACTTGTCGGGGTGATTTTCTGTGGACTACCATGACGTTGAACAAGTACAGTGAGCACGGAACCGAGGCTGTAGCGAATACTGTTTCTTACACATCAGAGGATAAGAAGTCGGACAGAGAGCGATACATCCGTGCGGCAGCAATTGTCATTGTAACTCCCCAGGGCAACAGGGTCATCTATTATATCGCGAGATGGTAAAAAATCATCACTCCTTTCTCACATTAACAAATCAAAACGTACAGTGTTCAACGGCTCTGCAATTTCAAGCCATAGTCGAGCTCAGTTAACATCATTTATAATCGACAATAGTGAAAAAGGTTTACGATTAAGGTTCAAAATAATGAACACCTACATGAGAAATGGCGATGAGCAAAAAGGAGAGGCGCAAAGAGATTCATCGACTAACCATTGGCAAGGGTTCGATGGTGACGATAAGCAAGAGACAAACAACACCCTTACAAGGGAAATACACTGGTGAATCGAGAGTACAGGAGAAACGCTACCAGCTTACCTGGTTCCACAAGAGGCGTCCTAAACCCATCAGACCGCCACCCCGACGGCGCAGGCGGTACAGACCGACGAGCATGATGAGAATCAAGACGCTGTCAGCAGTAAATATGGCAATGGTACTGAGTCTGATGCTGTCCAGTTGGAGCACACAGCCCCAGTTTACATCACTTGAAGAGCGGAACTGTAAATCGACAAAATTAGGTAGGTCCAAAGAAGTGACAAGGACGATTATTCACTCGCGAAACACCTGATATCGATCAACCCGCACTACATTTAAACAGGGCTCTCCCCACCAGAGAGAAATGGACTTACCTTGAATAAGGAACGCAATGGTGGTCACCCATACACTAGTCACAATAACAACAACGATCTTATTCCAGTCCCAAATGGCGATTCTGGTGTCCTCCATGAGCTTTGTAAGGGCCTCTCCAGAAGAAGACGTACATGCGAAGTATGATCAACAGCAAAGAGGCAGCGTAGGACAGGTAACCTAAGATCTAGGGAGAAAGTGATAGAACGGGGCTAAGAGCTCTATCCTCGAATTTTCCGGTGTGTTTGGGTACGCACAAATATGAAATCGCCCGTGATCTTTGGGAAGACGGGCTGTTAGAAAACGGGCATGAGGGCGTAGACAAATGACCTGGCACATACCTGACAATTGATTGGGGCCATTACAGAAAAGCTAAACATGTTTAGAGCCACAGTTGCGAGGGTAGCCACACGGGAAAAGGTGTAAAACTACTTCCAAGCGAGCAATCAGTTTCGCACTGAAATGTCGCAGAGTAAACAGAAAGGGGAGAGAGAGAATGATTACGGACCCATATCGTCCACCGGTATGGGCGACGCCCTCGGATGATATCCCACTCGTAGTCGAGAGTGATCACAAATTCCCAACTAGGAATGAGAAATTGAGTTGTATGAGACATCGGAGCAGCGGAATGCCAATGAGAGGAAGGCCCACATAAAGACGCCATACACAAGAAACGTGAACTTCTCAACTTCACCTGGAAGATGTGTCCAATTACTTTCGAAAGAAAGGTTGAGGAGAACACGCACTATATTCCTTAGCAATTACGTTAGGGTCATGGAAGTCAACCATCTTGAGGCGAGCAACTTGGATGGGGTACTAGATAGATAGTAGTGGACTTGGGTCCTTGGGATAATGACTCTTCCCATGACAGGGACGCCTAGTAGCTTCACATATATAACTACTGCGCGCCTGATTATCAGTTCTGGTGTGCTTGACGGGATGATTGACAAGCACAACACAACATACGGCGGATGTGGCTCGGCGACGTGTCGGACATTTTAATCGTGCTGCGCATCTCTCGATCACAAAGTATAACCAATCTGTGGGTATGTTTCTACAGAGCTTACCGTAATTCTTCTTTCCACATCTACTCGATAGATATATCTTAAGTGGCCATGTGTTAAGAAATAAATTCAGATTTTATTTACAGCGCTGTTGGTGGCACTGTTCAGTAGTACGGTTCAAGGAACCACGCAAGTCTCGACCAGAGAGATCACCGCATCACAATCCCACATCGTGTGCGTATTCTACTTGACACCTGGTTTTACGGTTTTACGGACAGTACTAGTTGCGAGTACGTGGTGTGGTGTTTCCATTTTAGATCGGCGCTGACGGCGGAGTTTCAAGGTCAAATTGAAATTGAACAGTCGGACAGGTCCATCAAATGATGCGCTGATACCTACTCCAACGATCAAAATAACATGACATGACCAATAGATCCTGGTCGAAGGCGTTTACAGGGCTCGAAGTTGATGATGCTCATAATACAAATGTGATAGCTTTGCATGTTCAGCCCCAGCCTCATGAAGCATAGGCACCTTGCCGATGATGACAAGGACGATGTGGATGGGGCAGAGCAGAATGAGGATAGATGTCGGACTAAAAGTAGGCGGGTATACCGATAGTGTCGCCGCGAGAAGAAGCGTAGACGAGGATACGAGGAGAGGTGCAGCAGGAAGGACGAGTCGGAAATAGACAACCCAGACAGCGGTGTCGCGGGTCAAAGTAGGCGAGAGACGAGAGACGGGGCAAACAGGTCGGAAATGAGGTCGGGGATGGTGGTTCTGCAGTGTCGACGTCGAATCCTTGAAGGGGAAGATCGAGTTAGAGCACTAAGGAGAGGCTTGGATTCCAAGGCGAGCTTGGGGGCCAAGTTTAAGACAACATCGTGGTGTATCAACAACCACCCTAGTCGCAGGTGATGAATATGGTGGCGACGCTGGAAGGGAAGAGAAAGGTTGAAAGAGTATGGGCGCGTGGGACTTGCACAGGATACCTGGGAAAGATATACGAAAGAGGAGTAAGAGTGAGGGAGGTTAAAATTAAACATAGACGAGAGCGCACCGTTGCGGTGTAATGGCAGCAGAACTAGGCTATGGGAGCAAGGTGAAAGAATGAGGGAAGGCACACGAGGGGTGAGTCTGTGGGCATGTGTCACGTGTCGTCAGGGACCCAGTTGGTCTTGATTCAAGGTAAAATGCACCTACTAGTACGTATGTATTTTATCCCCTTAAGGACGTCACTTTTCGCTCCTTGCACCTCGTTCTTTTGTCCCTAAAGACTAGCGCTGAGTCTTGTTCGCATCCCACAGGCTATGGTGTCCAACATTCTGTATGACTCGGATGCCAGTTGAGTTGTATCAGCAAAACGTCAAATAACTTTCTAGCTCTTCCGACTTTAAAGGGACTTATAAAGTCCAAAAACGTTATGCCAACTTCCTGATGCTGGTTGGATTGGTGGGCATCGCACGGTTCTCGTCAAGGATTATCTTGGTGAGTATCCTGACACGTCATTCTGTGCAGTGACCCGTGGTACAATTCCGACGTGACCATGACCGAGGCCGAGCTTGTCCATGTCGTACACACTGGCATTCTGCCCCAAACACCACTTGATGGTTCATGGAATGCCGACAGTTGAATCGTAAAAATGGTGGCTGCCTCTTCAAGCAACCCGATGCAGCCTGGTCTTCGGCCCTTTGCTCCGAGTCCACGCCAATTGTGTCTTAGTGAACCTGACGGCGGAAGGGGACTCGGATAGGGAGTTACGGCCCGGATCAAAGAGTGAGAGTCATCGCGTTCGGTGTGTTCCTGTTCCAACAATTTTGACTAGAACTATAGCCTTTCCAGATCGTAATCCAGAATGATCAGAATGATTGTCGTTTGTATTGGTACAGAAACTATCTTTCCGCCTTCAAGTTGTAGTCTTCTCTCAGGCTGCATCGTTTTCTCTGAGGTTAGCTTGACACGGTGGGTCAGCCACGCGACAGCGATCGCATGCTTCTCCAGCCGGTAATAATTGGATTCATTCGCCAATCGTCTCACGCTTGATCTGATTTTCGGACTAATTTTGGATGCGCAGAAGCTGAGCAAGTGTATTTGTTCCACTGCCAGTCCTAATATCGGCCATTAACATGGTCTCACTTTGACTTTCAGAGGTGCCAGACGCCGGATAAATTCCGCCAGATGTGATGGTAACATGCTTGTCCAGCTGCCTCACCTCAGGATCCTATGTATCAAATTTCTGTCCCCACTGTCGGCTCGTCACAACAATCGAGGAAACAGATGCCCGGCGCTCTTGATGACACGTGACTCCCTTCCCCCTCTTACCAGTTCAATTTCCGAGGTACCAGCGAGTACTTAGAAGATCTCGTGGCCAGAATTGATGCCCCTTTTCTCAGCCAGGTCAAATAAACGTTCTGTAATCAACTTATATTGACGTTCAGCACCTTTCTCTGTTCATCCGTCGCATAGAAGTGCTCAAGTCCGCCAAGATGGCAGATGTACTAATGTAGTGTCTTCTCCCGGTAACGGGGTCTCAGTAACCATGACCCTCGAGTCTGATCAGGATCAGGGCCAAGATCAAGATCGGTCACATCTGGTTGTGATGCGGTGGGAGGCGACGCCACGCCCGGCAGCTCTCTCGGACATCCGAGTCAGGTCGTCCCTCTTCTTGCGGATCACGTGTATGGATCTGGATTGGCAAATTTCGTCCACAGCCCCGATATGCCATCAAACACCCTTTCTCTCCAAAGTAAAGCCCCTTGACATCCGCACGGACACCATACAACTCAGTTGCAAGGAGGGCGAGGACGACATGATGAACTGCGTCCGGGGGCTGGAGTTTATCCTTGCGTCTCCGACCCGCTCTATAGTGAGGCTGCGCATATGCGTAGAATTAGGCCCGTATGTCGCGCTAGCGTTGGAAGCTATCGTCGTCGACATGGAAATGATCAGGAAGGTGCTTCCAGATCTACATTAGCATCTGTTGAGTGTTCGCGAAAAACCGCAGCCGTTGAACAATTTGTTGCTGCCTGCCAGTACTCCTATGCGGCGTATGGGATGACACGCACGTGTAAGACAAGGTTTTGGTGAGTGCTCAAAAACAAGAAGTATCGTATTACTGCCTTTCATCACCGTACGACAAAACTCGGTTCCGTCCCCTGTTATAATTTTGTTCCACAGCCGCAGTTTCTCCAAATTTCCGCACCGTACGTGAATCGGAAGCATCAGTGTTCGGGATCTTGGTTATCGATGAGATTTGTGATCGCCCGCAGAGCTTATGCCAATGCTAGCCACGACCCTCTGATTCGTTATTAAAAGGTTGGATCCCACATAGATCTATCTATGCGGCGCAAAGGCGGGACAATATTTTGTTGAGTGATTACTACCATACACGAGTCCCCCCTACTGTATGTAAAATTCCCGTGTATTCGACCCTCTCAAGGAGACAGTCGTTCGCCATGATCAATTTTATTAATAAATGACACCGCAATCGTGGTGAGCATGAAGCCATCCCGTCAAAAGCCACTTCAAGAACTCCGAGTCGACAGAGCTTTGCGACTACCAGGACCCACCGAGCTCATTCAAGTCATGCAGCACCGTAGTCCGCTCCGTACCAATCTGTCGTGTGATCTCGCTCTGCCGTATCAAGGGGAGGTCCTCAAATGATGTAAGTAACCGGCCATCGAGAATTCCATACGAGAGTGGCCTCGAAACGTAGTCATTGCGAACGATCCTGAGAAAAGGTGGAGGTTGTCAGCCCCAAAATAGGGTATGGGTAGGTGGGAGGAGCGAGGGCGTTACCGGAAAGCGCGAGGGTTCAGACCAGCCATATGCTGTACATTCCGTGTGATTTGGCCCTGGAGAAGATGCAGGCGCTTAAATGTCGCCTCGTCGACTGGCACAAGTCCGGTCAGTGAACCATCAGGGTGTCCTGCGGGGTAGTCAGATGCAATCTGGGGTTTATTGTGTATATTAGATCTCCTCACCGCATATCAACTTGGCTTGCGGCGCGACCATGTCCTCGCCCTTCATCCGGCGCGCGATGGTCACCGAGGAACGATATTCCGATTGACCATGGAATTCCGTTTGGCAGAGTAACTTCTGTCCTTTATTCGACTCGGGACCTTGTCAAAGATGAGATGAGAGAGAGGTACGAGTAAGAAGCGAAGCCGCGTGCAAAAGTGAGATTGCTCTGAAGGCACTTACTCTCTGGGTCATACTCGTACAGCCGAACAACGCCCTCTTCGTCGCACGTAACGATTGACAGCTGTTCATCCGCAAAGAAAAAGTCGGTGGCAGTTACGCAGCCCCTGTGAGGATCCTTCGCCAGAACGACGAGTTTGTATGGATCTTCCTATATGTCCGGCCACCTCAATGAGCGAGGGATTTTCTTCGAAGCTCGAAGCTGCAAGAGGCGCACCTGGAAAGCAATGAACCATACACCCTTCACGGCGTCACCGACAATCAACAAATTTTTTAATGCGCGCAGCGTCGTTACGTAGACGCCGACATCGAGGAATGCTACGCCGACCAGGCGTTCATCAAGATCAAACGCACGCACAAAGATCTATAATCAATGATATGAGAAGCGTTCGCAGGCTGCGAGAGAATTTGACGACCTTCTGGCCCATAGACGATACAAGATAGCCATCTATGCCGCACACCGCAGTCACTGGACCTTTCGCCTCGTCCCGACAACGCAAACGAAGCTTGAAGCTGCGCTTCATGGCTGACCCTGGTTCGGGCACGACTTCAACAATCTCAAAGACATAGGTCTGTTCACGGAGATAAGCAGAAAATCTGAATGTTCTGAATAACCAAAGCTTACTGCGCCCTTGACAGCCAAATCTTCACCGCGGTTGATCGTCGTACCAACGGCAATGAAGTCTTTGTGTCCCGACTCGGTACTCAAAGTCTCCAGGGATACGCATGCAAGTGAGTTCACGAACTCGTTTGAGGCAAACTCATATCTAGATATCGTCTCGTAAGTGCGAAGACAAAATGTCCTTAACAAGGTTTTATACCCATCGATGGCGATAAAATCGGAGCTGAACAGCTCGAGCGCTGAGGACTCACTCATCGGATACGAAACATTGGGAGCTAAAAAGTCGCCTTAGTATTTCAAAAATACTACACATGAGATAAAGGCTACCGTCTGGTGTCCACGCCTCACTCCCTTCCTCATCATATGATGCGAATTGAGCTTGCACAAGGGAGGCAGCGACCAATAAATTGGTTGTCGGCTCAAATACAACATTCGTGTATGATCGACCCTGAGGAATATGCCGTGACGGCATACCTAGATTTAGGTCAACATTTGGCATCCATTCGAGCAGAGTCGGGCCCTGGCGAGATGGGTTGGAATTATTATTGATCGTTGACACACTCGACAATTTTCTCACCTCATCCGAATACAACAAGAAGTCTCCCTTCCAACCCCAGAGCGAAGTCGCGGTGAACGCGTGCACAACAGAATGTCCGGAGGGTATGACATTGATACTCGCTTTATCGGTCTTCAGAATCCAAGACGGGTTCTCTCCTGTCAAAAACACGCCGGATAGGGTCGTATCAGGCGTGGGAGATGTGGTAAATGGGATTAATTGTCGTGAGATGCGACGATGCTCAGCGAGCGCAGAAGTCTCCTGTTCTTCCGGATGCTGAAGCTCAAACGCTTTTGAGAAAGTTTTGGCAAATTTCACGGCGAGAGTGCAGGTCCGCGACGGGGGTATTGGTTCTGAGCTAGGCTCCAGAACGGGGAGGACTTGATAAATAGTGAGTTGACCGCATCGTAGAAATACCTGAAAATTACACCATTGTTAAGAAATTCAGCCTATCGACATCAATCGCAGACATACCAGCAAGTATGGCCAAGGTTCCGTCTCTCCAATAGGAGATATCAGAATCTGCTCTATGTCAAGGTCCTGAGGTTTACGTGGGGGATCCTGGGGAAGAGATAGGGCTGGCGGATCAAACGAATCGACTAAGAGACTCTGAAGGAACGCAATCGCGGTAGTGGAGAAAGCCAAAGTTAACTTGGGGAGAGTCCAAATCTACGCACAAATGGTGAGTTTTGAGAGGGTCACGTGACAAACTCCTCACCTCTACGACACCCTGTGGCCTGCACAACATGAGCCACTGCGTTTTTTGGCCGGCGGTCATGGCCACTTGGAGGGTTGAAGTTGCAAGCTGTGCGTCACCATTCGCAGCAGACGCATTCTCGTTTACGCTAGTTTTGAAGATGCCAGTAGTGTCGTTGAAAAATGAGCCAGCAATATAGCGCGATGTCTTCCGTAACACGATCAGTGTACCAAGGGAAGACACACAAATAGCAACGCACTTTCTCTCCCATGGGCGACATGTCTTTCCGGCGTATCTTGCCACGCTCAGGCTCTCCAATGAACAGGCCGATGGTATCATCCTCGCGCAGGATGAAAACGAATGGATCGCAGATGCTACAATATTTGATTCTGGGTCGTTGATTATTACCCTCCATGTCCTTTATGATTTGCCGCTCCGTCCCATCTGTTGCACGGATGAAATGAGTATAGATTAGCTTGAGAGTTTATGTAACCTACCCGGCTCCAGGACCCTGATGGCATTGGATAGAACATGCAAGATCGCAGTGCCTTGGAAAAACGATGAGGCACCGACCGTGACGCCTTGGACGCGAGTAGTGATCGTAATGTCGCCCTTTGGGGTACGTGTCCCGAACTACCCCGCATCCGCGTAAGGTCTATAGCTGTGCTAAATGAGTGAGGAGACATACGCACACGCGAAAAGCCTGGCGACGGGATAGCGTCGGTTCCCAGTATTAAGGAGTCGCTCTCTGCATGGTATGGATTCGCGGGGCGGTCGTACGGTACACCGTTGACCTTAACCGCCGTTCGCAGAGGGAGTGACCACAATCCCCGAGCGCCGCCGATCGCATGCAACTTGCGCTTCGTGCGGGTCGGAAGGTCACGCTTCCAGGCCAAAGGATGTAGATGTAGTAGATGTGATATAACGTGAGCTGAAAGTGAACTGACAGGGTTAGGGGTTCTAGAACGGACCTGAAAGAGGGTGAAACCCCCTAGCAATCCGGAACCTGTTGCTGTGACGAGTTCCGGAACGAAGCGGTCCTGCAACAAGGCGAACACGGGACATTACATTAACATGGTGGCGCAGAGATAGTGTGACACGGGACTCACCCCATTTTTCGCTAGGGCAAATGTCAAGTCTGTGATTGGACCATAGGCAGGAAGCGAGTCACACAGTGATAAATGGATCACGGTCCGCATCTTCGCCGATGGCGCAGCCGAGGCAGAGGGTAACGGGTCGGGACTTGATGTACCATAAATGTCTGTGAAACGGACTCATTAGTGATCGACGGTGCTATACACGTGGGGATGTCACACCGTCATCATCGTCCAAGTCCATCGAGTTTCCAGCGTCAACGACCGCAGCAGGGCCAGAACCGGCCACATCGTCTGCCTCAGTGACAGGTTCCTCGACGCTTGCGGTCCGAAGGAGTACAGATGGGCCCACCATACTCCCGACGAACAGATGTTCGCCTTGTGCTTTCCGGACCACCATAGGAGGGGCCGTTTGCGCCAACGCGTTTCCAATTACAAGGCGTGATACTACTTTACCATCAATGACAAACTCGAAGGGAACGATGGTCCCATCTACGAGAACAACAAATAATGTCCGTTCCTCGACGAATGCCATTCGTGCACCTTCGAGGCGCAGTTCATGCATGCCCATTGACGTGGGAAGGGTGGACATGTCGCTCACGCGCGACTGCCAGCCGTTCACAGGAAGGGCGACACGCCGCGTTGCCTGATCAACATGGATGACTGCATTGCTCGTCAGAATTACAACTCCTCCCAGTGCTGATGAGCATGGGATAAGAGATAAGCAATCATAAGGCAAGCCGTCAACCTTCGTTATGGTTGGGTAGGTACGAGAAACGAGGTCGAGAGTGAAGATATAGAGCGACATGGTGTCCTTGAACTCTTTTAAGCGACTGTCAATTTGATTGAGTTACGAGAGACGAAGCTAATAGAGACGTAGAAGGGGCTCACCCAGTCCACGTCTGTTGGGCCTGGAACAGCACGGCGACGGTCGGGTTGTTGAACCCAGGGAGGAAGACAAAATCGACGACATTTCTGATGTGTTCGTCCACATCGGTGGCCAGATCGAGAACAAAACTGGGGGAATAAGGTACATCTCTACCCGCAATGAGCTTTAATCATGAGATTTGAGATTCGCAATGCGTTAGACACACCTCGCTCTATAATCTTGGTCCATGACGTCGAGATCCGCCTGCGATTGGTAGAAGGGCAATACGGCAAGGGCATCCTTCGGGAGAGATAATGCGGCACACCGAGATGCGGGATCGGTCCGGAGCTCGGACCTGAATAAGCCCGCGTCGAGGGAGAGCTAGACCGGGGAAATGAAGGTGAGACTTCCGGAGAAAGGTATGGTTTATCAGAAGCTCACAAGTTGGGGGGCGCGTTCGTACGTATGGATAGAAACGGTGATCAGATCATGCAAGGAGGCAGACCACTCCAATAAAGCAATCTGGGTGATGTCAGTCAGCTTGGCGGTGAATGAATAATAAAAAAAGCTACGTCAACAGACTTTCGCGTCCCGGAATGACACAAGCAAACGATCGAGCCTATCTTCGTATGATGACATGATGCGGATGCTCTCGAGCCCGGTGACTGTGCCATGAAGTCGGTATTCGTGGATAAAATGGAAGTGAGTAATGGTCGGTGGGTGGCCCGTGCCTCGGGAACCTGTAAACTAGGAAGTGATACCGCACAATCAGCTCAATCGCTCCAAAAAAATTAGGGTTCAAAAATCAATGTCTGTCATTGGAAAGGGGCCGAACATAGACACGAGAGTATCCGAAATCACCTTGACAGTGCCCATATTGATGAAACCTTCACCCAGTCTGTCCATCTCGACCTCGCCTTCAACCGCTTCCGTACCCCTTCGTACATCTGTCCTCCGTTGTCGTTCGTCTTCTAGCTGTGAAGATATGGGGGCGGGACTTTCCTTTACTTCGAACAGGCGTAGAATGTTTGCGCGAGCGACGACGAGGTTGTAAAGTGCACCTCTCGAAGTTTGGTCTTGTGAAGCGGAGGATGAGGGTGGGGAGACTTCCGGAAGAGTAGACGGAGTGAGTTTGAGAGTTGTAGCAAACTCTACACCACTCGGAGGAAGAATTTCCTGATGCATGGCCTGCATAGTGTGGTCGGTGGGTGCAGAGAAGAGAAAAGAAGGATTGTATCAAGTTGGCCAGATAGGGTAGTCGGGACCAATGGCAAGTTTTCGATCTACCCACAACCCAAGAAGAAGCTGACAGCACCTCGAGGGTGATTGTGACGAAACTGCCCTGCTCTTCCTTGTCTTGCTCTGTTCTGACCCGTTCTGACCTGACCTGTGGGTCCTGTTGGTTGTGTGAGCGAGAGTGTTGGGCCACTGTGCCTTTGCCGGCGTGGGAAAGTATCACGTGGCAGTGTTCCCATCACATCTTTGGATCTCGAGAAGCACACTTACTTGATGCTGATTAAAGGAAAGGACAAGTTCCAGCCTCTACTCTCCGGGTTTTGCGATGTCACAACGGGGTTGTGAGATCGCTCCTCGCTGTTCGCGCGTGTATGAAGCACTCCTTTCTCGGCGGACATCTCAGATACCTATCAACGCCTCTCCCCCTAATAGGCGTACTCGTGTTTAATGCATGACCTCTAGGGCTCATGGCCGTTTTTTCCGACCATAAGACCCAACTCGCTTCGGTGACTTGACAAACGCCCTCAAACCCTCAACGCTAGCCATTTAACGGTTCCTGCTTGGCTCAATGGCGTCCTCTAGATTCTCTCGTAGTGTGCCCACAAAGGTTCGCCCGACCCTCCCCCTTCCTCTCCAGATACGGATAATTCATATCTCAGAACCTCATGTCGAACCTACAGAGCAGAGCTCTTCGTGTCTTCGATAACACTACGAACATCCCCAGCTCCTACCCAGTTTCTGACCCAAAAGCCGGCGGGGCCCTTACCCATGTTCCAAGCGCGTCGAAAGTTCCTACCCCTTCCATCGAGACATTCTTCAATCCCTCAAACTTCGTTCATCGCTCGGCGATTGATTCCGCTTACGAGCAAAAGAACTCTGGTGGTTCACGAAAGTTTGCCATATACCCTACTGGTGCCAGGAACACCTTTGTGTATGAAGCCTCCGTCTCATCAAAATCCGACCTCTATGACGACGACGACTCTTTCTTCTCTGCTCCAGACGATGCCTCTACCCTTGCTAGGAGCAGTCTGGAGACCCTTCCGAGCATTTATAGCATTGGACAGGATAGATCGGACATTTCGGATCATTCTCCTTCCCAAATTGTCCCCCCTCGCCTGCCTGCCCTCATAGAGCCACCAAAAAACTACAACACTGGAGTTATAAATGTGGCGTTACCCGAAGGTGAGGTCATTTTATGCATCTCTTCCATCTTCCTAACTGTATCATGCATTACACAGGCTCCGTGTCATCGGACTCTGACACTGATAGTACCGTCACCGAAGGTCCTTACGGTGGACAGGATTCCACAGCCATGCAACGGTATTATGGCATGATGTCATCTCGTCCAGTACCCGAGGACCGCCGTATCCTGCCCCCACCTGTGCCATCACAGCCCAGTGTCATCGCCCCGCGAGCACCATCGATCTCTCAACAGACGGGGATCGTTGGTCCCACGCGGCCGCGCCTACAGGATCCACAGACGCCCATGCCTCGCGATGGCCTCGCGCTCCAACCTACGCCTTCTATGCAGCGACAAGATTCCAGCTATGGCGGACGCGCTGTGGTTCCTCGTCGCCCATCGCTCGAGCGAGACCAGCGTCCGATTCTCCCTCCGGGCTTATCGACGTCACCTGGAACCCACTCCAACATTTCGGGACAGCCTCCAACTCCACCCACATACACTCCAGTACGCCCACGCCGCGACTCCTTATCTCCCCCAGTCCCCCCGACAGTCCAACAATCTCGCCGTGAATCTGTTTCGCTTGGACCTCAGCCATCAGTTCAACCGGTTGTCTGGGATCCAACTTCTGCTGCCGTAACCCAACCATCTGCACCTCCCGGTCGCCGCGACTCAATCATCCTGGCACAACCACCCCCATCCATACATCGCAACTCTCTCACTGTTGTAACCCAAGCTCCCGCACCCGTATGGAGAGCAACTGATCCATTTCCCATAGGGATCCCCCCTCCTATTACCCCCATGCGCCGTTCATCAGAGTCTGGACCTCGTGGCCAAGGAACCCTCGTGTCCACACGTGTACGATTTAATGACGAGAATCTGATATGCCCCTCTCCAATCCCAATGCACGAGCGGCGCAAAGGCTGGCACAATCGACGTGGGTACGTACCGTCTAGACCCTCTCCTCCCTTTCCCAGGGTAAAAAAGACCGCTAACGTCATTCTTCTCAGGGATCAGCTTTGGACGAATAAGGGAGATTACAAGCCGGTGATGCCGGGACGCGAGTATCCCCCTGACCTTGCGAGCTATCCTGAGTATGGGGAAGGTTGGATGAATGAGGAGGGCGTGCGCATTGACATGCAGCACCGCCTCATTCCCAAAGCCCCATTGCGCTCTGCACTTAAGCGCCCACGCCAACTAAGCAATGCTGGCGCCAATCCACCACCACCGTTTTTACAAGTAGCGCGACCCTGACCCGGCGAGCCCGGGCTTCCCTTCTTCTTAATTCCTTTCTCGTTACCCCATCGGAGGTGGGGCTCACAATCTAACTTATCAGCCCCTAGCCGCTGTAATTATTATTTGAAATTTACCACCATCCACCCATCATCGGCGTTATTCTGCGTCCTCTTTTCATTTGGGTACCATTGTTATCGTGCCTGTAGCACATACGTTGTCGAGATACCTTTGCATATTATCTTTCATATCAACAATGAAATGAATAATCGCACATTCTATTCACTGCTGTGCTCGAGAAAGGGGATGAGTATTTACAGTGGTTATGAGCAATGAAGCACATTTCAAGTTCCCTTGTATTGAAATACCCTAAATTCGTCACTGGTGTACAGAGACAGGTAATCAACATCGTACCTGTGGTTCCCCTCCAGCCTCCGTTTCTATCCCACTTGCAGTGTCCTCCCAAATGCTTGCAGAATGGAAATAGCCGAGAGGCCAGAGCAACAATCTCGTCCTGCCGATCCAGTAGATAAGCGCCAAAGCGAGTATCGTTGACGCCCACGTACAGGTACGTGACGGCGGCACGTTCCCTGTCCTTGTGCATTTCGAAATCCTCGGAGGGCGGATTTCGATTCGGAATGAAACACTGCGGTGTGAACACGATATATTCATCTCATCTCATCTCATCGAGGGACCTAATAGCACGTGCGCCTCAATGCGAATGCAGTTCTCCGGGCTGATCAGTAATGAAGATGTGGTACCTGAGCTGATGGGTAACACTACCTTCTTCCACCCCGAGTAGTGGGAGACGGAGTTCTTTGTTGGCTGTAGGCGTTGCGGCAGTATACCCCATTTACTACCCCATTTATCATCGTAGCCAAGAAATTTCTCAAATACATAGCCTGTGTATTCAAACTTAACCACGGATAGACGCTCGCCAGGACAAGGACGACACTTGTCTAGCGCCATCGAGTCCTGGATAGTGCAAAACAGGTGTTGTCGAGCAATTGCATCATTATCCATGTCAACTGTCAAGACGAGGAAGGTATGGCACTTCTGTCGCAAGATGTAAGACGTCTTCTTGTTATCAGTGAGAAGATGCTGTGATACGTACAGAGCGAAAGGGAAACGTTTCTCGATCTGCTCCCATCATTATGGCGCCGAGAGTTCCAGCGAATTTGTAGGCGATTCACCTTGTATAACATCGAAGCTGCTCGCCGTACCATAGACCCCGGGCCTGCACCTTCGGACTATTTTTGAACCCTGGAAAACAGACTTCCACACTGTGCCAGTGGTCAGAGTGGCAGCATCATAGGTTATAAACTCTACTTCGGTCAACAATGAGGGATGTAGCAAGACTACCACGATCACTCTTGACGATAGTGAAGAGGGAGTAAATGGCATACGGTGTCACATAATGCTTCCGTTGTTGTTGTGGAGGATAGGTGTCATCAGAAGGCAAGAGATGGATGTACTGCTAGTGGGGGGATGACGAGTCGGGCTCGGATTCTCGGAAGGTCACGGTCATGTTGCGAGTGTACAGTAACTGTCATTAGAATTGCTAAAACAATTTCCAGGTGTTCTTGGAACTTATACTAGATGAGTCTAGAGAGGGAACGTGCAAGACGGTTCTTAATTTGACACACAAGGTTTTGCGTATACGAGTGGACCCAACTTTTGGCTAATTATCGCCACGTGGCCTCCACTCCAATAAGAGTGGAACGCGATTACGCCGGGCCACCAAGGAGTGTTGGAGACCAGGGGGAGATGGGCAGGAACCGGGCAGCCCATTACAACAGGTACACAACTACATGATAGCGTACATCATGGGGTGGAGGGAACAGAAGGGAAAAAACTGATACAGCTGCTACTTACATTTAACTTGACGCACCATGATGCCTGCATATACGTACAAATGTAGAGGAGGTTAACGTACACCCTCCGAAACATATCTAGGATGCACCGCGCTTCGAGCGCCAGCCACTCCCAGTGCCGCCTAAGGCACCACCACCGAAGCCCGAAAACGCCCCGCCTGGCCCAGCGCTGGCAGGTCCGGAACCTTCACCTGGTCCTGTAACTGGACTGCCGCCACCGCCTCCTTTATTGTGAAACGATGACCGGAAGGACGACTGAGGAACGGCCTGTATCGAGAGGAACTTGTTCGGGAGTGGACGATCCTCCGTATTATACTAACAGAGAAGGGAGGACACATTTCAGCAAGAGAGAAAAAAATGTCAATGAATTGGGGAGGAGAACTGCACATTGAGCGAGAACGCTTACCTGGAATTCGAGCCCAATCCCGTCCGCTTCGGACACATCGAGGAGTTTGACGAGTTTGCGCCCGATGCCATTGACTTTCTCGACGTCTTCCTTCGAGCGTGTCCAAAGTTGGATACGGTCGACCTTGGAGCGCAGACTGACGACTGCGCCGCAAATCTCGTCGCCCTCATCGAGTTCCTCGCCAACAAGGGCCATAGTAAGCCACTGCCAACACTGGTCGAGCAACGCCGGGTTGTTTTTCATAGTGAGCACCCATTTGCCTCCGTTCGCATTCGCCTCGTCCTCCCACATCGGCTTGATACCCGACTTGAACAAGTGGTAGTTGGAATTGCGCTCTAGCTTGGACGGAGGCTTGAGCCAGTTAAAGTATCGGCAATAGGACTCGACGGTATCGAACTCCCCGACAGTCGTCAAGCCCGCTTCGTAGGCACCGGAGTCGGCCGGAGCCGGGTATGAGGCATCCGTGGTGGGCTGTGGCGTGAACGGCACCTTGGTTTTCGTGTCGTGATATATCGTCCTTAATTACATAGGGGGTAAAAGCATGTTACGCCGTGAGTAAATCGGAACGTAGCTCTGGGGAGGAGAGATGGGGAAGTTCTCTCCACCCCATCACTGCACTGAAATGCACCCACCATAAATGCTGCAACGGGTGTTCAGGTGGTTTGGTCATCAATCCAGGTGTCTGTGGGTCCTCGATAGGCTCAGCTTCAGGCGGCACGGCCGTACCATCAACGCTGAGGGTACGCGTGCGTGCGTATCGCGCGGTGATGGCATCGAGCGTGGGGATATTCTTGAACGTTTTAGCCTTCTTAGGGTACTTGTCGAGTCCAGCCGTCTCCTGTGCGAGCTTTTCCACCTTTTCTACCGTAAGCGGCTCGCCTGGGCCTGAGGTCGCCATTGCAGAAGGGAGAGCATCGCCATTGACGGACCCGTTGGTCGAGTTGGGCGGGGAGGTGGATAGCGCTGCGGGAGATGTGGAGCGCGTTATGGGAGCATTGACTGCGACCGAGTCTGCTAAGGATGTCGTGGTTGAGAGTGAGGTTGAGGAGCCTGTGCGGAGGAAGGAGGCGGCTAAGCGTGGACGGCTCGCAACTGGATGGGTCGATTGAGACGGGGGGTTGGCGGTGATGCGAGCGGCGAGCTGGTTAAGGGAGGGAAGACGACCTGCAGAAGGGGGTCTTTCTCTGTCAGGACTGGATTGTGGGGCAGCGGATGAGTAGGATGAGTTTGCGTTCATGACGAGGGTCGATCGTTGTCACCGCAGCTCACAAGGGTCGCCCATCCCCCAACTGGCTCGTTTCTTCGTAATCTACCACTACTTTTCTAACCGACAACTCTTTCTATTTCTCACCACGTCCCAACTCTGACTCTGACAGACCACAGCCGGTGGTCATCTCCCTTCTGAACGATTTTTTAGTCTCAAAGGCCAAGCAGTTGTTGCCACGGTTGGATCCACTGATCTATTATTATACAGCTACGATCATCACTCACTGACTCGAACCCGGTTGCGGGACGTCTCTTATCTGTGACATCATGACCCGTCACTATTCAACCGACGGTTCTCATTCAGGTCACTGTATGGCCCCGTATCAGATAATGGGCACGCCCAATTCTTGAAGTTGAAGGGTATTTTTGGAAGGATATCTCATCACATTTACTGTAAATATTGTTGATTTAATTGATCTAGGGTATTAACGGAGCGACGACTCTTGGATGTGATTCATCTCATACTTGACACTCTTCTTGGACTCGGATTAGACGGTCCAAGAAGTCAGCGATGTTCGAGCGACTCAGAAATTTAGGTTTGCTCGACCCCGATTCTTCGATTTCTCTCATTTCTAGTTTTCGGCATCACCAAACAACGAGAACATTACGTTGTGATTTGTTTCGTCGTATAACACGTTTAACCAGCACAACACAGCGAGCGATAGCTCAGTTCAAAGAGGAAGGGGAAAAAAGACAGTAAGAAACAGTCAGGTCACAGCAGTGAAATGGGTATATGGAAAACACGGTACTCCAATGCTGTACTGTGTTAAATAGCAGTAGAACTTTTGAAAGAGCGACATATTCAAATGAGCGGTGATGTAAAGAACGTGAATAGGTGTGTGGCGCGGAACGTCGCCTGCCTCGCTCAGACGGCCCTGATTCGAGCCGTGCCAAGTGGTGCAACATCGTTCTCTCACCTTAATATGCGAGCTGGGCAAATCCAACTCGTCCTTGTCCGTAGTCGAACTCAGTGTAGACATTCTGCAGGAAAACGTCTCCGATTACCCAGAATTCTGCTGAACATGAGACTCGCAAGTGGAAACGGTCAACAGGCTGTTGCTCACCTGTGGTAGTTGGTACTGTACTGAAACCAGCCACGCAAGCAGAGTTTGTTGCGGGGCCAACGATGTAAGCCTTGGGAGGAATGTTGAACGTCGTACCGCCGAACTTTATGGACACATTCACGTTCGTGTCGCACGGGACTATCGTTTACACGCAAATCGGTTAGCTACTCCGATAGTCAACGCCGTGACAAGCGTACTTGTCCAAAGGCTGGTGCCTTGTACCTGGGCCGAACCGGGGATCTTGGCATAGATATTCGAGATTGACTGTGGGTCACCAAGCACAAAGGTGGTGCCCGTATCGATAATTGCAGCCTGAGTGCTGACTGAAATCCCATTTCCGTTGATTGATATGGCATCAAATGTGGTCTGCCAGAAACCCTGTATCACGTTTGTGTTAAAACAGTGGCAAGGGAGACCCTCGTAATATCCTCACCCGTTTGGTCAGATTGACGAAAGTCAAGTCGCCCGAGTACCGACTACAATCCTTTCCTCCGATGATAAGCTCAGAGCCCGACTCAGTCAAATAGAAACCGAAGACTGGTTCCTTAAGTTGGTTCTGGTCGACGAGCGTTTCGAAAAAAGGGGCTGCGTTAAGCTGGGAAATTTCCCTAAATCCCATACCCATAATACCGTCCGCCCCCAAATTTGTGGAGTTGAAGTTGTCGGTAATGTTCGAGGTCGCGAGTAGTGTCTGACCAGCGGCCTATTGACGGGCTCCTCAGTTACCCGGGCACCCACTAGCGACCAACATTCACTAACCTTGAATCCACCAGCAACGACATCGTCAGTGTAAACTTCGCCCAGAACTTCACCTCTACCGTACTCAAGCACGGACGTCGTTCCCAGATCCTTCGAGGTAGAGCTTTGAGTAGGATTATAGATATGGTCTCCGCCACAGTTTGGGCAAGAAGGGCCAGGAAGGAACAAGTCGGCACTCCCCGTGTCAAAGTCGACTGCACATTTTATGATCAGTTTCTACTTTAAGTCTGCGCTACTCGAAATCATCGAAATCATGACCGACCAGTAAATGGGGCAGCAGGAGTACCAACGGAGATGTTACCATACCATAACGAATTGTGATGATAATTGGTGAGAGGGACCGTAGCACCATCGCGGCGCTTGTTTGAATGCGCTAGCTTTGACGCGAGGGGGTGGGGTTCACCAGTGTTATTTTCGAAGGCGCTGAATCCCTGCTCATATTTGCTAAGTGGATGCTTCGTTAAGGGTCCACATCAAAAGGAGAACAGTGAATACAAACTTGATAGTATGATGGATGCTAGCTTGCAGGTTTTCGACGTCAACGAGCCCCTCAGCGTTAGAGGGTGTCGAGCGCTTTGACAAAGGGATGGAAAGTACATCTCGTAAGGAGTTCTGGACGGGAACTGCCCCCACAAGGAAGGGGAGCACCACAAGCGCAACGGTGGTGGAGAAGTACATCTAGAAAATAAAGGAGTGACTAGGAGAGGAACCTGGAACCTTGGGAGGCGAGATCGATGTTCGAAGCGGGATGAGCCAGCCCTTTTATGTCCCAAGAAACTCGAAATGGGGATGGGGACGTCGCAAGAATGTATATGAGATGAGGCGCTTCCTCGACAGTGAGTAACTTCGTAAGTTTGAAATTGTGAATTACTTTACCTACCGCGTGTCTTATTATCGTTGTCAAGGCAAGTGCAGTACTTCGGCATCAGTACAGTACTTTATTGGCGTGGTTCTGGGGCACATGTATTTGGACACGGATATAGTGAAGTCATGTGGGAGATGCATCAGATAATAGCAGCGCGCACGGCGCAGTAGACACCGGTACCCGCTTTAAAAACCGGTGGGACTGAAAGGAGAAAGCATACAAGTAAAGGCCAGGCGTGCCACATTAACTGTGAGTATTCGCACGATGTTTGGTCGTCCAGATGCCCAGGCTCGGCGCATGTTCGATGGGGATATTTGAAACAGCAATCCGTATACAGTATATCGTGCCCGCAGCATCAACGTTGCATCAAGGATCGACCATCATTTCCCCCACCGAACGCTGTCAGATAAAATCTACAGAGACATGAAAATTTTGGAGGAAGCTGTCGGACTGAGCTGAGTGCGCCCGTCGGAGCTCGGTAGCGGCAGACAATGACTTGACGACATATGTCCGTTCCCCAGAATACGGTAATCATTGCGACGGTTTCCGAGTCGATCGACGGTTGCATCGTAAAGTGGACGTGGTCACATGAGCCTGAGTAGGGACAATGCAGAACACGCGCACAAATTAAGCTTTCACACGCTCACCAGACAACCATTCCGGCTCATCCCCTTTCGACTTGAGACGCTCGTCCTTCTATGTTGTGCAGCGACTCCTCTTCTCCCTCGAAATGTCATCGAATGTCGACCGCTTCACCCCTTGAATGACGTTAATATAAGTCTTCCAAGACTCTTAGGCCAAGAGAGAGCCAGCGTTCAGATCGTTCAGAAGTCACCTACTGTACGTCTGAATGCCGTCTCTCCGTGTCCCCCCCCCTAACCAGTCTTTTCTTTGTCTACGATAGGGTTTCCATTTGTCTCCCTCCGAACCATCCCCTCCCAGACCATCGTTAAAAGAGGCATAGTACCGACATGTGTGACGTCCGAGCTTATAAGCAGTGTGGCCGTTTCGTTCGCTACATACAGCTTCGGACGTCGCACCCACTATGTTCCTTCTCGATGAACCTACTTGACCTTGCCATCATTAGCATGAGCCAAAGAGGAACCAGCGAATAGACATGCCTTGTTTCTTCTCCCTCTCGTGTGCTCAAGCAGTCTCATCTCCATCGAATCGACACCAAGTTCCCACATTTTCCTTTCTCTCACCCCTTTGACAGCTACGCTTCCCTTCGTACGCCACCTCCATTGTTCACAATACAGCCAACCTCCATACAGGGAGATGTCATCTCCTTTGTGGGTCTGGTCATGTCGGTTTCATACTTGTTGGCATGATATGCTAGCGTGCATAGGCCTGGAACATTTGGCAACCTGCCATTAGAACTAAGCGTGGCAACTAGTACTCCATAGAGTTAACGATAAATGAGGCCATGGCACGCTCCTCGTATCTTTGGCGGAACTACGTACAGGGTATGGTTCAATGGTCTGATCATAGACGCAATCCGATAAGGAGGTGCGTCAATGCTTCCCGTGAGGGGTGGATCTCGATGTAACGTATCAACATGCGGACTAATTTCGACATGATCCAATACACTGAGTCGATCTTCTTCTCGACCCCAAACATCTTCAATAGTACAGTTGGCTCCCACCCTCCAAGCCCGATGACCGAATGCCTGGGGATACGAACGAAGAATACCTGGATTGGCTCGATTCCATGCTGAGTGAAGTGATGGTTCCGTAAATGATCGGTACAACATCCATTGATGACGAACAGACGGTCCCGTACCAGGAAAGCCCTCCCCCGCGCTTAGGCGCGTTAAGGAGGTAATTTTGTCTCGCTAGTGCAAATTACGCCTAGATTAATATTATATTACTGTGTATAGCTTGCCGCCCAAAATCAAGCTCGCATGATCTTCCATTATCAGACATATCAGACATATTACAGTAATATTGTCCAGAACTCATGATACAGTAGTGCCCAAAGGTACTATATAGTATTTGCCAAGCAATTATCTGTAGTACAGATAATATAAATGATGATAACTATTATTCTATTATTTTCTACGTAATAATGATCTTACTGTACTTGATTTTGATCATCATGTCAAGTTCTGTCATTCTCACTTTCGTGAGTCCTATGATACGCTTTCATGTAACAGATCAGTGGTATTCAATTGTCACAGATCAGACATGGCGAATCCACCGATAACATCGTATGTCTCCCTTCTCAATTGGCAAAACTTCTCTTTCAATTATAGCCGGAAGAAAGCAATATGGTCTGGTTGGAAAGATGCGCCTCTCACTAATCATGGTATGTCTTCAACGGGGTACCATTCGACCGCAGCTCTGCTTTTACTGGCACTGATCCCAAGCCAGGCATCAACGTATGAATCTAGCCCTGTGTAAGGCTCCGTGGGTCCTAACATCGATTGCTTGCTTGCGCAGCAAGCACGTGCCCTTGGAAAATTCTTCGCAGATACCCGCTATACTGCCGTTCACGCATCGGACCTCAAGCGTGCTTTCGGGACGGCTCAGGCCCTTTATGATGCACAGAAAGTTCCTAAGCCCACTTTTGACTCGTCAGAACTTCTTCGCGAACAGCACTTTGGCGTCGCGGAGGGAAAACCGTGGTCGTACAGTTCTAGTCGGAATGTTGATCTCGAACAGGAAATGGCGAAAGGTGTATATCCTTCGCTCCATGGCGGTGACGAGAAGTTCCCCGGGGGAGAAAGTATCAATGAACTCGGTCAACGCGCACGTAGAGCCATTACCACACTTTTGCTTCCCCATGTGTCACAAGCAGCTAAGGAAGGCAAGACTGGCATTCATGTTGCTGTTGTCAGCCATGGCTTGTGCATAAGTCAAATGATCTCCGAATTACTCAAAATGAGTACAAAGCAAGCCATTGGTATAGTGGACTACCGGGGTCTCTTGAACACCGCTTGGACGCGACTTGTCATCGACATCGAGGTTCGCATGCTCGGATAAAATGGGTATTTTGCCAGCTAATATCCTACATGGCGCACAGGAACAGCTGGTAGACGTGGACAATGAGCAGCCTTTGCTATTTGTGCGAGTAACTGACGTCAATCGTCAATCTCACATGGACAATATCGTACGAGGATCCCGTTATAATGTTCGCACTGCGTTGCTAACACCGAATTTGTTATGTCAGGTACGCCAGAAGGGAGGCATAGGAAGCATGGCTTATGACGAGAAGCAGCTAGACATAAGAAAGGCATTTTTTGGAGGAAAAACAGAACCCTTGCCAGATTCCGATATTAAAGCTCATGACAAAGTCATTGACGAGGAAAACATCATCGAGTAGATTAAGTTCTTGGAAGTTTCGTGGATATTACTGCACCCTCTTACAATAATGAACATTGTACGATATTGGATGATCCGAGTACTTAGGCTCGACACAGTTGTCTTGGTGTCTACGATATGCAGATGCATTTATGCTGCCAAACTTTCAACCACTTGGGCATATGAGAGACTTGGATTCATAGGGTCATGGCATCTCTGGATGCAACATGGGGTTCATTACGCAGAAACTTGACGACGAGGACAATGCGCAGAGAATATCCACTGAGATGACGGATTATAATGTATGAAAGGACCTTTGTTCTCTACATCCCCGAAGCAAAACAGGAAACCAGAGCTTTGAGTCGAAAGCCGTTCTATTTCACACCCAGAGTGGACCGCCGTGCCATAAATATTGTACTTCTGATCCAACTGGCCAGAGATAGAAACAACTTTTTTGAAAAGATCAGCGTCGAGCGAATTGGACAACTCTTCAGGCGCGGCCCAAATTTGCATCACGCGCTAGACCGCTGGACCATCTTTGCGTGGTCCTCATCGGAGAGTGTGTCGGGAACCATCATGCTGTCTGGTTAGGTGGGGTCTGCGAGAGCTCACAGTCATGATCGTCCACATCCTGGACACTGGCGGGGAGTTGAGGCGGTGTGAGACTCCGATCGCTGGCAGGCTCGTCGACACTGGGCGCAGATGCTGTCACCGTATCTCGCTGTCTTAGGCTGATGCCGCTGTGTTGCTTGGCCGTCGACGTTACTAGTACAGTATGCGGTTGAGTGGGGCTGTCGACTGAAGAGTCTACTCCTAATTGGGAAATGCCACTTGTTCGACCCCGTGACTCGTGATTCCAGGACAGCCTCCACTCTGCGCTCTCGTGGGCATCCATGCGCGCCCTTCAGGTTCTCCCAAGCTTAGATATATGCCCCATGGGTTATGCATATGATATGGCGCCGCCCATATGACGTTGTCAGAGCGCCAGATATCAACTTTCTGCTGTGTTGATAGCAGTGCATGGCGTGGCGTGGCCTTTCGTTCGACTTGGCTTTCGCACATCATATGCAGTCCATCAAATATCGGTGGTGTGATAGATGCAGATGTCTGTCTAGGCGCAGGCGTCTTGCTTTTCTCCCTCTCCCAAAGGTACTTTCTCCACCTCTCCCCTAATCTCCCCATTCCATTCCTTTATCATTCTTGAGCGCAGTGCGCTTCTCGGTTAGCTTGTGCTCTTGCACGAGTTTCAACTTAAGGGTTCTTCGTACGTGCTCCGTGATTAGGTGGATGGATAGCATTCTCATGAGTACGCTTTTCGCAGTCCCACGATTTTATTCTACACGGGGAGAACGTCGCTCGTTTTCCCAATATTCCAGTCTCTCTGCACCCCAGGACTCACAGTCATGCGTCCAAAGGGCGCATATACCAGTACTGAACACATCGTCGACGGTGAGTCAACGCTCCTTTTCAGTTTGATGCCGTTTCATATCGTCGCGCAGGGATCACGCTGTACGTCTACGGATTAATGTCACCAGTACCTGGCTAATCGAGTCCTCTAAGCCCGATGATTCGGCCTGTGGCTCCCGACATGGAGTTTTTACCCGGTCAAGTTGATACCACAAGGCATAGTAAACCAGCCTCGCCAGACCGAGAGCCATGTTGCAATCGCACGAATAGTGTATTCCTCGGCGTTGTAAGGTGCGTGTTAACTCTCATGTTGAAACCCAAGAGGAGGGCCCAACGACATTCATCACGCCAAGCCTAATTCGGCCTCGTGCCAGTGATCAACAGAACATCAGCGCTCTCGACGCCACCGATTCCAAGAGATCAGGGTGCGTCCGTCTTGTGTCCTTTCTAACCTCATTTAACCTCATTTCATTACCTTACTAGCTCTACCTTGACGGGTGTTACCGTTGGATGTATGCTCGCTGCAGGCTTTGCTGTCCTCTTGTTACTTCTGGTTCCCTGCCACCTCAAGCGCCGTCGTCGGCACTCCCGGGCTGATAGTACACACGCTGATGACATGGAAGACGGACACTCTCGACGAGCTAGCTCCGAATCGGGCTGCAAAAAAACTGTGAGTTTACCCCTTTTCGGATTGTTGTTGTCTTTGATGATGGGATCAAAGCTTTCCATAAGTCATTCGCACTGTTTGCCTCAGAACGATTCAAGTCCCGCCCCTCCTGTCTCGCGACCCTCGCCCAAAACGACTGTCCTTACCGGCCTTCCAACATCTCCTTCCTTCAAAGTCAAAGTGACAAGTGACATGATCAGAAAGTCGTGCCTTCCTGGGCGTCCACAGCCACTCCTTATATCCTCTGGACGTGCTAACCGTGAACCGCGGCAAGGCAACTCGTCCGAAACTGTTCTTCCCATCAGCCATCCAGTATCGCCTTCCTCTAGGGTGACAGGTAAAAGGATCAAAAAGCTACCTCGTCCTCCGCGTCCACCAACACTCCTAATACTCCCTGGACCTGCCAACTCTGAGGTACTGCAAGGTGACTTGTCGGAAATTGCTGTCCTCGTCAGCCCTCCAATATCGCCTTCATCTAGGGTGACAGGTGAAACGATCAGAAAGCCATCTCTTCCGAAACGACCTCCGCCTCTCCTACTGCACCCTAAACGTGTTGTCCGTAGAGTACCGAAGATCGACTCCAATACCGCGACAAAGCCTAGGACCATCACCCCTGCAGACGGAGGTAATCGAGGTAGTTTAGGCAGTTTGCTTCCCAACCCATGGGACAGCGACGCGAAACCTCAACACGCAACGTTTGAGTCGCCGATCTTCCAGCGGCCGTCCTTCGCAGCATCTATGCCCCGTGCAAATACCCTCAAGGCAGGGCCTCCGCGTATCCCGCGTGAAACTCGAATATTTATGCCGCCTAAAGTGCGATGGATCTAGGTCACCCAGAAGGTTGTGGTTACGTCAGGTGTTAAGCCTCGCCAACACCCAGCGCCGATCTGATTTCTTTGAGGGCGACAGCTGTTCATGTATTTTAACTTACTAGTGGTAGTGCATACTGCTTGAATGTATTTGTATTTGTATTTGTGCTTACTGATCAGCTCAAACCGGGCGCCGTCTTCCATCTCACTAGTACTTGGCCCCTAACCGCAACATGCCTAAATCCAAGCACTACATGACTATTTCTGCCGGGGATGGCTCCGCTTTTAATAATGACACGGTTTCGGAGGACTTCCGGGCCAACCCTCCTTCAAGCGTCGCGTCCTCAAAAAGAAGCGAACACCACACGGATGAATCCTCCCGCAAACAGCACACAGCCGGTGTTGCGGCAGGCCGATTACCGGAGGACATCTATACCAATACATTGCCATGGTGGCGAGTAGCGCTTCGACGGAAGTGCGTTGCGGTGGTGGAATGGGAAAGCGAGGTCATCGCAAAGTGGCAGGTGCATCATTTCCCCCCCTTTTTCGTGGGGCTCAAACCATGAGGAGGCGAAGAGCTGATCATTATCGTTACCGTGTCTCACGCAGATGCATGTCCGGTCGTCCTGGCTAGACACGTACTTTGTGCAGACTTCGATGCTTGGCACCCACACGTTTTTTCTCGTCTTCCTTCCCGTGTTTTTCTTTTTTGGGTACGATGAGTTGGGAAGAGGGTGAGCACTGGTTCCGTCCACAATGCCTATGCTATGATAGATTGACTCCTATACAGGTTATGCTATGCGCTTGCATTTGGCGTGTATCTTTCGTCGTTCCTGAAAGACATGGTGTGCTCTCCAAGGCCCTATGCTCCTCCTGTCACGCGACTTTGTAAGAGCAAGCGTTGCGTCGTCATAGGAAGTTTCTGAGACTAATATTTTCTGCTTAGCCGTAGGAAATCACCACCTAGAATATGGCCTTCCCTCGACCCATTCGACGAATTGCATGTCCATGGCCCTATTCCTGGGAGCCCACATCCATGACCTCCATCGTGCTGGCTCCCTCTCAACTATATCGTTCGCGACTTGGGTCACTGTCCTCGTCTTATACGTGTCGTCGATCGTGGGCGGTCGACTGTACACCGGTATGCACAGTTTCTTGGACGTGTCCGTCGGTGTCATTCTCGGGATAACTAGCTGGTTGTTGCAATGGCTTGTGATGCCAGAGATTGAGAGGTGGATCATTCACAGCGGTTGGAGTGGTGAGTCGTCGTTTTCGTCCCGCGCATGATGTACCACCCACCTTAAACAATATCTTCGTAGCTCCCTTAACTGTGACGCTAGTCTGTCTCCTCCTTGTCAACCAACATCCATCACCTGTTGACGATTGTCCCTGCTTCGAAGATGCCATTTCCTTTGTATCCGTCATCCTCGGCATTATCACAAGCTTCTGGTGTTCCAAACGTATACCGGCCCTCAACGCAGATCTCTTCACATCCAAAATGCCCGGCGCAACGTTCGACTCACCCGTAGCAATAATGACCTGGATGCTCTTCGCACTGCTCAAGCTCACAACAGGCATCTTGGTCATCTTTTCCTGGCGCATGCTCGCCAAGCCAACCGTACAGACCCTTCTCCCACCACTCTTCCGCTGGCTCGCACACGCCAGTCCTGTGCGCCTCCCGCATAGACGTCACTACACTCCTGCTACTGAGTATTCGCACGGCCCGCCGCACACGCTCCGCGCGGTGCCGAGTATGATCGATCTAGGCTTGGCAGTGGCTGATGCCGTTGATGAAGGTAGCGGAGGGATCGCGAGCGGACGAGAAGGACGCACGGCGGGTACGGGTGCGGGCGGGTTCAAGCGCCGTGGGTGGCCCTCCGAAGATGTAAAGAAGGTTGTATTTGAGGTTCGTGAGGGTGGCGCGTTGGAGGACGATGATAAAGTGAAACATTATGATGCTGATGGTATGTGTGTGCGTGGTGTGTGTGCTGGGTATGTGCGCTGATAGGCTTCTCTTTTTTTTCATCATAAAGTGCTGACAAAGGTAGTCGTATACGTTGGCATCGGGGCAATTGCTACTTCAATCGTGCCTGCGATGTTCGAGGCGCTCGGTTGGGGTGTCTGACTGAAGCCCCAAACCAACATCCTCCATTTCAACATGGAGTATATTGTAATACAGTGTTTTCATCATTATGCTCCTGGTAGAGGTAGTTGCGATGTCGCAGGCAACTACCAGTGTCGCACTTATAAATTCAAGCAAGCCCACATTCGACAATGGAAAAAAATGCTTTCTTCGACGCTCTCGGCACTTCTACTCGGCGCCAACCATCGAATGATCATCCATGGTGCAGCCGAATGCATAAAATTTTACTTCCAGCGCTTGTCCTTAGTCTGGAGCCACTGTATCTCTGTAAGGTAGTCATATGTGATGACCACGAAGCTCTCACAGCCACCCACGACGGGCTGGCGCAGGCACCTTACGGGTGTCACCCTCGGCCTTGTCATCATCTTTCCATTCAGCTTGCTAAAGGCGGTATCGGTATCAGCCTCAACTGACGAGTTCGCTTGGCAACCCCAGACTCGGAAGCAGTAATCGCCATGTGAGAATCTTGGAAAGAGTCGGTCCTTTTCTCGACCCGTGAGAGTTGGTCAGCCAGACAACTGACTACATAAAATACCTAGCAGACCTTCGAGTTTCGAAAGGTCGAGACTGCCGACACCCCATACGATAAAAAAGGCCCCTTGGCCCTTCTTGATCAATTCTCTTAACCGTTCATGTCTGCGGTACTGGGTACACTGATGGATGATGGAGGAACGAGTTTCACAGAGGAGACCATAATAATCCGGGCCGATTGCCTGAATAGGTAAAAACGTGAAAACGGTGTGATGGATC
>QFEZ01000003.1:44006-66610 GCA_003316425.1 Russula lepida
ACGTGAAAACGGTGATGGATCTCACGTGACAGAGCCAGAGAAACATGATTTCTCGACATAGAGAATTTGACACCTGATCTAACGACCACAACTCTCTGTCATGCTCTCTCCACCCAAACGGAAGTATGTCACTTTACCATTTTTATAGTTGACAGTTTTACGTTGACGGATCTAAAGCGGGTGTTGATGTTGGGAGTGACGTGTCCGGCGGTGGTGCTCAACTGAGACCTAATTACTGCTCACACTCTATCTACTACAGTGCTGTATGTCTTTTCTATCTACATTTCTTCCCAGCCCTCCGGATCCCGCGTCTCGTCAACCATTTACAACTACCGCCTTCCTCCCCCTATATTTGCTCCATTATGCCTTAGCAGTGCTCGCCATTCTTCCCCACACGTTCGCTTTAAAGCTTGCCCTTTTCCCCTTCTTTCTGTGGCAGGCTTGGAAATGTGCAGTGGGGCTCGACTTTTCGGTCGGGTTGAAAAACTTATTAGGACTCGAGAGTTCGGCCAGACTCCGCCACTTTAACGTTTTATTTGTGGTGCGAGCATACTCTCCTTTCCCCCCTTCCAACTGACGCTTGGAACTGCCTAGGGTGCGTTGTTTGACATGGCGCTGAGGTCTGCGTCTTGGACATTCACGAAGAGGCCGCTCAAGAGGTATGACCCACCTGTGGAGGGCCAACACACCGCTCTCGTCGAGCGCCCCTTATCTATCTTGAACGTTTTCGTCGATGCCCTCGATCTCATATGCAATCTCCGTGGAATCGGTTGGTCATGGTCGCACAAGCCGTTCCTCAGTATGAGCACCCAGTCCACATCCATCCCCGTCATCCTAGCCAATCTATTCTTTAAACTCATAGCATTAGACGCCTCCCAATACCTCATGCAGCACTTCCGACCCTCCGTCGACGTCCCCACAGGAGATACCCTCTTCGATCCGACTCTAAGTATCATCCCGCGCTGCGCCTGGGCGGCCTTCTATACCCTATGCGGAGGAGTGGTGGTGTTTGCGACCGTCGACGTGCTCTACCACATTTCAACGCTCGTAGGCCGCATCCTCCTCCGACAACCTGCCTGTCAATGGCCACCTCTTTTCGACCGCCCATGGTTGTCGACTTCGATCACAGAGTTCTGGAGCGTCCGCTGGCATCAGTTTTTCCGGCGGGTGTTCGTCGTCTTTGGCTCGCAACCTGGTAGGGCGGTGCTTGGGCGGCCTGGGGCACTCATGGGCGCCTTCGCGGTGTCCGGGGTGATGCACGACGCTGGGACCTGGGGGCTTGGACGGGGCACGGAGTTTTCCACTATTAGCGGCTTCTTCCTTTTCATGGGCGTTGGCGCAGCCTTGGAACATGGGTTTAAAAAGGTAACTGGGCATCGTGTGGGTGGAATTTGGGGCTGGGCGTGGACTATGGTGTGGACTATTGGCTGGGGCACTCTGATGATGGATGCCTGGGCTCGACGTGGGATGGTCGCAGCTGATTTTTTCCCGTACGGGCTTCGGCCAGGAAAATCGCTCGTGGACACAATCATCACGCTCTCGCGGAGAGAATCGGATATCCATTTATCATAGATTTATTTGCAATTATCTCTGCCATAGCAACACATACCCAATTCCTATAATTTAGTCGAGTATACTATAATTGGGTTTTTGCGTGTTTGGAATTTAGCCCTGGCACTTGGAAGTGAGAAATGATATCCTCGCCATATTGACCACAGGAAATCCAGTTTGGTTGCTCGTGCAGATCGTGGAGGCTGACGATTTCTCCTCGAAATATCCTCGACCAAAAATTCAGAGCCAATTAGAGCAGCCACCATTTCCTTCCGCCAATCATACAGTGCCTCGTGCGAAACAGACTAGCCAGCAAGTTGGAACATGGAACGGCCGTTTTCGACAGTTGAAGCCACTCGGCGAGGGCAGAGACTCGTCTCATTCGTCGACCATGCCGTCCGTGAGATGTGTGTGGTACAAGTCACAGCAAATTGAAGGCTTCTTGGGTGTGCGGCGTTGGCTATATGTTAAATGTTATAGGGGACATGGGACAGCACACCACTGAGAATGAGAAGAACACCATGACACGAACACCATGACACGTGTCAATCGTCTGATCACGTTATCACCACTCTTCTGCTCCTGCTCACCCCTCCGAGTCCGTTCGGGCCTTCTTGCACGTTTTCATTCTTTTTCCGATAGCTTTAGACCGAGAGCCCAGAAAATTGTTAGCTTTCTCTAATCGGCTTGTCAAGCTATGTCAAGCATCAATGGAAAAGAGAATCCACTATGACAACTACATGTGTTGCACCAATGCACCCTGCCTGTTGCGGCTACCAGAGGCCTGTTAGTAGAGGGTCTTTTGCTCATCCTCATCTCAGGGTGTTTTCTAGAGTGTCAGTGCCAAGGGATGATTTTGCCACTCAGACAGACAGAGAATCCCGGCAAGCAAATAAGACTCGGAGAACCAAGGATCGAGTCAAGCTCACGCGGCTAGTTTAGTGCAGCACACTACTATACTAGTTCATGGCACCACACTAGTGTTATCTTCCATTTGCTATGCTGACACCCATACTGGCACCCATACATTTCGAGTAGTATAAAGTCGCATGTAATTATTCTCGCGTGTTTGCCCACACCCACCTACGCTCAATCACACTCGAGTGCTTGTTTCCGGCACGCACATTGTGGTTCTCGCATCGTGGACGCCTGAACAAACTTCGGGGTATATACCTGCTGTCAGGTTTGCTAACCCCAAAATTTTTACGTACGTTCCTTTGCCATATCTGTAGTAGACTATTTACGTTGGGCAGGCCATACTAAGCTTTAAGGGGGTGTTGTCAACGGTTCAATTTCTCTGAGACCCAACTACCGTACACGACTGGCAGAAAACAATTGCCTCTGCCCAAGCTCTATCCTATTATGTCTTTTCCATTCGCATTTCTTCCTAGCTCTCCGGATCCCACCGCTCGCCAACCGATTACGGCAGCGGCCTTCCTTTCTCTATATTTGGTGTACTATGTCTTAGCAGTGCTCGCCATTCTTCCCAACACACTCATCCTGAAACTTGCCTTACTACCCATCGTTCTCTGGAAGGCTTGGGACTGTGCGGTGGGGTTCGACGTCTCCACCGGGTTGGCAAACTCCTTGGGACTCGAAAGTTCGGCCAGACTCCGCCACTTGAACTTTGCATTTGTGGTGCGAATTTGTCGTCGAATACACACTCCTTTTGACCCCTTTTTTGCTGACCCTTGAAACTCTCTAGTGTGGGTTGTTCGATATGGCGCTGAGGTCCGTTTCTTGGACGTTCGCAAAGAAACCGCTCAGGAGGTACCGTAATGATCCGCCTGCGGAGCACCGACACGATTCTCCCCTCGAGTGCCCTTCGTCCATCCTAAACGTTCTCCTCGATGCCCTTGACCTCATGTTCAATATGCGCGGAATCGGGTGGTCATGGTCACAAAAGCCGTTCCCCAGAACTGGCACCCGGTCCACGTCCATCCCCGTCATCCTAGCCAAACTGCTCTTGAAACTCATAGTGTACGATATCTCCCACTACCTCGTGCAACACTTCCGGCCATCCGTCGACGTTCCCGCAGGAGACACCATCTTCGATCCGACCCTGAACATAGTCCCGCGCTGTGCCTGGGCGGCATTCTACGCCGTATGCGGAGCCGTGGTAGTGTACACGACCCTCGACGTATATTACCACATCGCGACGCTTATAGGGCGTATCCTCCTTCGACAACCGGCCTGGCAATGGCCACCGATTTCCGACCGCCCGTGGACATCCACCTCGATCACCGATTTCTGGAGCTTCCGCTGGCACCAAACTTTCCGGCACGTGTTCGTCGTCTTTGGCTTACAGCCCGGAGCTGCACTGCTAGGGCGGCCTGGAGCGCTCGTGGGCGCGTTCGCAGTGTCGGGGGTGTTGCATGATCTCGGGATGTGGGGGCTTGGACGGGGAACGGAGTTCCGCACCGCGGGCGGATTCTTCCTTCTTATGGGCATTGGTGCTGCCTTGGAGTATGAGTTTAAAGTTGTGACTGGACGTCGAGTCGGTGGGATTTGGGGCTGGGCGTGGACTATGGCGTGGACGACTGTCTGGGGTACTCTGATGATTGATGCATGGGCTCGACGTGGGATGATCGCGGCCGACTTCTTCCCGTACGGGATTCGGCCGGGAAAGTCATTAATTGATGCAATCATCTCGCTCTCGCGGAGAGAATTCGATATCCATCTATCATAGTTGATCAATCTGGTTCATATGCAATCATCTCAGTCATAGAAATACATATCCTACTATTGTACTCGAGTATAGTATAATTTCGGGTTTCTGCGTGTTTGGAATCTAGCCATCCCGTGTGCGGCTTGCTTGTAGCGTATTGTCTCCACAAACCGAATGTACCGTTCACTACTGTTGCTCCGCTTGCATAGCGGACCGTCTTGACTGAGATAAACTGTGGGACTATTTGTATGTGCCAGTGTATGAGCGTGCCCAGTCTTTGGGATAAGAACTGAGGTGTAAGGTGGAGGGTACATCTTACTTAAATATGAAGTTGACTTGTGAAGCGACCACGGGCAATCGAGTAGGTAAAACGATTGATCAGTTCAATCGGAAGTCCGATACAGTAGTGGTGATAGCTGTGTGATAGCCCACGGCTGCTGCGGTCCGGCCACGTTTTCCGAAAACACAATGAGAATGGTCCCCTAGCCGCGAGGAGAAATCCGAGCTTCTCAGGCAAAGGCAAGGCCGTCGGATTTCCATACAGATGAAATTCTGCGTACGGGTCAGCCTGTTCGAGGCACTCAATCACAAAATCCCTGGGCCCAGATGACACCCGAAGAGCGCGTATTCTTTCGCTTCAAATCAAATTTCGGTGGTGCGGGCCCTACGAATCATCAAGAATATGTATGGGCGGGAGGCCGGGCTTGAGCCTGAGGTTCTATAGGCGATGCAGGACACTCTTGCGCTTGCATACATATGAGACGTTCGTTCGATTGATGCCCCTGTAGGATATTCCTCAGGCCCGCTGATATCTCGCTCAAGCTGCTCAGGGAGTCGACCTCGTATGTCGGTTACAACCCTCGTCGTTGCTTTCAAGCTTCGGGATTTGTCGATAATTTGGAAGTTGCAAAGAGGGACGCCGCGTCTGCAATCCGATTCGCTGCGGAGGAAACGCGCGACAATATCATGAAGCTGCTTCACGACACTCATATAGGCGACAACAACATCTCCCATATGATTTTTTTTCAAATATTTCCAACCAATACCAATACATATCGGTTTTGGTTGCTCTCAGAATGCCACTTTGAACCCGTCTCATGATGGGCTTTGGATATCTTTATGAGCGAATACGAAGCTCACAAAGCTGCTGAAATCGCTGACTTCTACTTCAATCTTTCAGTGATGCACGGGGCAGCGTCGCTCCGGGGTCATTTGTTTGAAAGGCAGGTATTGAAGCACTTCTCTAACATTGGCGCACGAGATTTTCCGATACGTGGGTTGACTCCTCGCTCCGACCAAACAACGTGGATCTATCGTGGACGCATTGACCATACCACCTTTCCGAAATCGATAGTTATCGATGCAATCACGAAAGTGGTTGATAACAAATAGCCACTGCATTTGGTCCCTTCCATTCCCAACTGTCCGGCTGTGGATTCGATCCTTTTACGATCCGAATGACCCGGACACACTGTTTTGAATACAGGTGAGGACTGCCAGTCCTTACCTGTATTCAAAACACGATCAATGTGGATCACGATATTGTTGTCTCAAGTCTCCAGGATATCCAAAGCTGGCTCAAACGTTGTACACCGCTTGAAGAACTCCGCCCTACCAGAAGCAGATGATGCGCTTCTTGTTTGTTGTGCCGTCAGACATGGCGTCCACTTTCAAAGTGAAAAAGGTTGGATGGTGATACTGCCACGGGCGAATGGGCTTGAAAGGTGGATCAATACGTATTAGGGTTGGAAGAGCGAAATATATTCGAGAGAAGATCCGATTTGAGCATACAGAGTACAACTACCCCATAACAGGGGAGCAACAGGTACGGTGTTGAATATCTGTCTTTGAGCACTGCTGATGAATTTGGTGTGTAACTCAGGACGTGGAAGCATGCTTTCGAGCCAGGGCATGAACTCATCGTCAGCGTAACCCCGGGCCGCCGGCTCCACTCCGCCCAGTTCCCAGACCCGAGTCGAGATGTTGGTTGGTAGGCCAAGACAGTTCAGTAATGACGTGCTCAGTGAGTCTGATGCCTTGCAGAAACAAGTTGGAATTTTGGTGTCCGCCCCATCGTCTGAAGGAGCTAGGGTAGGGTTGGTGGTAGAGGCGACTTGGAAGATGATGTCGTAGGATCGGGAGTGGGGGCAATAACAGCGGGTAGGGTGGGGTTGACATTCGGAGCAGACATACATGGTGATTGATAAGACGTGGCGTGGGACAAAGACGATGATGATCAAGAGGGGTGATTACGATAATAATAAGATGCTCGACGGCAATGAGAGTGATTACGACGGTGATAAGACGATGACGATGATCATGATCATGAAGACAATAGGATGCTTGACAGTGGTGAAGATGATGAGAGTGATTATAAGGGCAGTAAAGTGCTTGACAGCAGGGATGGAGAGTGGCGGTTAGGGCGTCATGGGTTTAGTACGACTGAGCAGCTGCCAGCAGGGTCCATAACCTATGAAAACCAACCAAGGTCAGAAAGGGGGATAAATCGATAATATTCAGGCGTGTACGCAAATACTAGTCTACGTCACGTGTCCAGGTATACAGGCCGCAATAGCTGCCCATGTACTGTACGTGGGACGGTGGGAGTTGTCGAATGCGTTGTGCCTGGCATGCTGTAGCTAAGATAGCGGCTGCGAGGTTGGTTTGTCGTCCCAGATAAGTTGCGGTGAGAGAGCTTGATAAGAGACGGGACAAGGAACAAGGGTGGGAGGTGAGACAAAGCACGAGGTGGACAGCGGTTCCACGAGCGCAAGTGCCGAGGCGGCTAGACGAGACAAGAAAGCATGCGGAAAGGAAGAGGAAAACACAACTAGATTGATACGCAGGAGTCGTATTCTCATGCCATCCTTCAAAGGAGGCAGCTTAAATATAGCGAGTGTCCCTACAACGTAATCGAGAACCGGTAATATGGAGTAAGTATACCAGGCGTCGTTGCACCGGATGGATAGGAAAATGTATAGAAAATATCAGTAAAATTGAAGGAAAAGGAGCTAAGGAATGTACTGAGGGCGTACTAATGCCGTGCGACTGCGGCTAAGTGTTGATCGTCGTTGCCGAAGGATGGAGGAGAAGTGAGTAAGCGAAAGGGAAAAGGAAAGGCGGGGGGCTGTGGAGGTGGGAAAGAGTGCGATCCGTCCGCGGGTATCTTGCACCGGTGGTTGAGAGGAAGCGATGTGTGAGAGTCGAGAGTCGATGAATGGAGGCAGTGAGAGTCGAGCGTGTGGTTGACGAGCCGAGCGTGGCACCGTACTCAAACCCAAACTCAAGGTGATGCACGATGATTTTACATCTCAAGAGAACTCAATACCCGAACAAGTCCCGAACAACCACCGTGCTTTTGATATCTCCATCCAAAATGACGTACAGTATGTCCCCTTACAGTATTTATACCACTTCGACAGATCTTAAGGCAGTTTAGCAGAGGAGCAGTACCTGACTACTCGTCTACTCCGAGATCCAGCTGCATGATTGGCAGACAAAGTTAATTGTCACTGCCCATACTATGTCTTCTCTATCCACATTTCTTCCCAGCACTCCAGATCCCACCTCTCGCCAACCATTTACAACTCTCGCATTACTTGTCCCATATTCGCTCCATTATGTTCTAGCTGTGCTTGCCATTCTACCGCACACGATCGTTTTAAGACTTGCCCTCTTTCCCATCATTCTGTGGACGGCTTGGCAATGTGCAGTGCAGCGAGACGTCTCCGTCGCGTTAGCAAGTTCATTGGGATTCGAAAGTCCGGCTAGGCTCCGCCACTGGAACCTTGCATTGGCGGTGCGATTTTGTCATCGAACATTGTCTCATTTTGCCCTTCCTTCTGATGCTCGAAACTGTTTAGGGTTGGTTGCTCGGTATGGTGCTGAGGTCTCTCGCCTGGACAATTGCCGAGAAACCGCTCAGGAGGTACGATCCTCCTGTAGAGGGCCAACACGCTTCCCCCACCGAGCGTCCCTTATCCATCTCGAACGTTCTCCTCGACGCCCTTGATCTCGTGTTCAATATGCGCGGAATCGGATGGTCGTGGTCGTACAAGCCATTCCCCAAATCGACCACCTGGTCCACGTCCATCCCCACCATCCTAGGCAAACTGATCCTCAAGTTTGTAGCGTTCGACATTTCTCAGGGTCTCATACAGCGTGTCCGACCCTCCGTCAACCTACCCGAAGGAGATACCATCTTTGACCCCATCCTGAGCATGGTCCCGCGTTACGCCTGGGCGGCATTTTGTACCGTATGCGGTGCCGTGATGGTCTACACGATGATCGACATATTTTACCATATCATGGCTCTTATAGGCCTCATCCTCCTCCGACAACCAGCATGGCGATGGCCACCGTTCTTCCACCGCCCATGGATGTCCACCTCGATCGCTGATTTCTGGGGCTTCCGCTGGCACCAAGTTTTCCGGCACGTATTCGTCGTATTGGGGTCACGGCCTGGTGGAGCGCTACTAGGGCGGCCCGGAGCGCTCATCGGTGCGTTCGCTCTGTCCGGGATGTTGCACGATTTCGGGGCATGTGGACTTGGACGAGGAATGGAGCTCAGCTCCGTTACCGGATTCTTTCTCCTCATGGGCGTCGGTGGCGCCTTGGAATATGGGTTCAAGGGAATGACTGGCCGTCGTGTCGGTGGGATATGGGGTTGGATATGGACTATGGTGTGGTCAATTGGGTGGGGCACTATGATTATTGATGCATGGGCGCGACATGGAATTTTGGCGTCTGACTTCTTCCCTTTCGTGCCTCGACCAGGAATGTTGCTCGTTGATACAATCATCTCGCTGTGGCCCAATTTTTGTTGATCAATCTGCTTCATATGCGCTCGAACGACGATAACGTTTGGCGGCCGACTCACTATTGCGCAGTAGATGTCTGGGTCCAATGAGTCAGTTAAACCTGTTGAGTTTTCCTTGCTACTAAATGAGCTTCAACTACATTAGGGGGTCCGAGATCCATCCTCAATATATTGTAGAAAGTATCATTCCTCAGTTCTCTTCTCATTTCGATTCTCATACAAAAGCACACGCATATAGCTGCCTTTTTATTTTTATTAATAAGTACGATACTCTTTGAGTTGCAAATGTCAGTCTCTTGTCCCCCGACTCACCCCCTTCGCGTGCCTTCGCTGGTACCAAGTTCCAACAGACAGAAACGCCAGTGAGCATTCATGCCGATGTCACCTGTCGCATCAACCCGCTTAGACCAGTCGATAAACCTCTGTGCCGCTCTTGAACTGTATATCGGGTGCCATCTGACAACAAATCCCATATACACCTTCGAGTCGAGTCGAAGGTGTATGCGGCACTCGCAGTTAGGCGGTACCGGAGTATTTGTCCTCGGGTCCTACCCGGACGGTTGTGCCGAAATCCATGATGTGTAGGCGGAAATTGTCGGTGTAAACCGGATTGAACCTCGTTTACACTGACGAATTTGACATTCTTCTAACATACGGTGTACTAGATTCCGAGATAAATGGCTGCGAGAATTAATCCAAAGACTCTTATTCGTCCTGTACGCTTCCAGAAACTCGTTCGCAAATCGGTTCGCTTGCCGCCTCGAATAGCATGTGATACTTGTCTTGCAGTGGCTGACAGTTGTGTCGGATTAACCTCAATAAGTCGGAGTAGAGGTAGAGAAGATGTCAAAGGCCGTGAGATCATTTTTTAGGTCGTATCAGTTCAATTGCAGGACTTTATGGATATCGCCAAAAATGGGGTTTCCCCCGCCAGAATGCCGACACCTGTTGAATGGGAGCGTGTAAGCAATGCGATATTTAATCCTCCCGATTAGTATTTCGGAGACGAACGGCCTTGGAAAGATTCGATGGCTTTTTTCGACTAGTGGGTGATCACATAATACCCCTAGCAGGCCTTCGAAAGAGCGAGATGACTAGAATAATAGCTATCACAAAAATACCCCTTCATTCATTCATGGTAAATTTATTCCCCCGACCATTTGACACTTTCTGTACTGGGACCCGACCCCGAAGACTGAGTCGAAATTTTTTGCCGAGGCGATGAGAGGGAGACGAGTTGACGCATTGCACGGCGATTGCCGCAAACGGTCACCTTCGAGTCAACACGCCGTGTACAATACCTCGGAGTCTGCTCGTGCTGCCTGTGTACAAATGTGCAAGTTATCAAATACGTTGTGCCCCATACACGGGATACTTCCCGTAGCCTCGGCGCATCAGAGGCTATCATTAACAATTGCCCAGAATATTTCTGAGATGTCCAAAGACCATATAGCCTTCGAGGGAACCCAATACCTGAAAAAGCTTGAGAGGACCTGACACCCGGACCCGAGCAAGAGAACTCAATGCCCGAATAACTACTATTTCTACCGGGCGTCGTGCTTTCCCTATCCGAAATGACGTGCGTCTCCGCACCGTATTTATAGTCCATGTTGGCAGATCTTAAGGCAGCTGACCAGGGACAGTGCTCAGCTACTCTGAGACCTGGTTGCATGATCAGCAGACAAAAGTAACACCACAACTACTCATATCATGTCTTCTCCGTTTGCTTTCCTTCCCAGCCCTCCAGATCCTGCCGCCCGTCAACCATTCACAACTACCTCACTCCTCCTCCCATATTTGGTCCATTATGTCTTAGCAGTGCTCGCGATTCTTCCAAACACCTTCATTTTAAAAGTTGCCGTCTTTCCCATCCTACTCTGGCAGGCTTGGGATTGTGCTGTAGGACGGGACGTTTCCGTCTCGTTGGCAAACTCATTGGGATACGAAAACCCTGCCAGGCTCCGCCACATGAACTTTGCGTTCGTGGTACGATTTTCGAAAACAGTCTTTTTTTTCTCCTTCTGCTGACGCTTGAAACTACCTAGGGTTGGGTATTCATAATGGTGTTGAGATCCCTCGCCTGGACAGTCGCTAAGGAACCTCTCAGGAGGTACGAGCCGCCTGTGCAGGACCAACATGGTGCAATTATCGAACGTCCCTTATCCATCCAGAATGTCCTCCTCGACGCCCTTGATCTCATGTTCAATTTTCGCGGAATTGGATGGTCGTGGTCGCACAAGCCATTCCCCAAATCGACTCCCTTGTCCACGTCCATCCCCAACATCCTAGGTACACTCTTCCTCAAGTTCTTAGCGTTCGACCTCTCCCAATGCCTCATCCATCATGTCCGACCCTCCACCAGCCTTCCCGAAGGAGGCACCATCTTCGACCCGACCCTGAGTTTTGTCCCACGTTATGCCTGGGCAGGATTTTGCACCGTATGCGGTGCCGTGATGGTCTACACGATGATCGACATGTTTTACCACATCATAACACTCATAGGCCTCATCATCCTCCGACAACCAGCATGGCGATGGCCACAGCTTACCCACCGCCCATGGATGTCCACCTCGGTCGCTGATTTCTGGAGCCTCCGCTGGCACCAAATTTTCCGGTACATATTCGTCACCCTAGGCTCACGGCCCTTTGGAGCCCTCCTTGGGAGACCTGGGGCAGTTTTGGGCGCTTTCACAGTATCAGCACTGATGCACGATATTAGTATGTGGGGACTCGGACATGGGACGGAGTTCAGCGCTTCGGGAGCATTCTTTATCTTCATGGGTGTTGGTGCCGTGTTGGAGTATGGGTTCAAACAGGTGACTGGGCGCCGTGTGGATGGGATTTGGGGTTGGGTGTGGACTATGGTGTGGTCGATTAGCTGGGGCACCCTGCTGATTGATGCGTGGGCTCGACGTGGGATGATGGCGTCTGACTTCTTCCCATACGCGCCACATCCAGGAAAATTGTTCATTGACACAATCATCTCGCTGTAGCGGAGAAAATCCGATATCTATCCCATAGTTGACCAATCTGCTTCGTACGCGATATCTTAGCCGTGGAAATATGAGCCCAATTACTGTACTCGAGTACACTGTGATCTCGGGTTTTTGTGTTTTCCATCTCACGGGAATCTGGCCTTTGTCCATGCATATGCACTACCAGGATCCAAGGCCTTGAGATATACTGTACTTACTAGTAGGGACTTCTACTAGTACAGTGGCACGCGCGTGGCCAAGATAAAAGTGCAGGAATGAGTTCGGTACGGAACGGAACAGACTCGAAAGAGTACAAAACGATGCTTGAAATCCACGCCATATCACAAAGCTAAAGACAAGTGGGCACCTCGCTTGAGATCAACTTTTTCTTGTACGCTCCGCTCGAAGTGCCATGCGTGTAAATATTCGAACCTGCTAATTGCGCTACAGACGTTTTCGCAAATCATCACGAGGGTCATCTGTATACTTCCTAGATTAATCGCTAACGCATACGATTGGCGAAAAGCTCAGCTGTGATAGGGATAGGAAAGGGCTTGGCATGGCATGTCTAAAAATGTCGTGTGCTTCGCCGACCCACGCACTAAGCTTTGGGGAAATAGACATAAGCTGATCTTATTCGCGTGCTTAATATCTCCAAAACAATTGTCACTGCATACCATGAATGGCAATCATCGCCCAAGCATTCTTTGCGTTCAGCGAAGGCGAGGTTGTTCGTGTCGGTGGTTTCTTTTCACTTCGTGGATCTGCTCAACTTATCTTCATGGTCGCGTACTGGGGCCTCATTTGTCGTGCTGTGTCAGGCTATAGGGTTTGATTTGTCACCGCCGCAGAGGCATATTCGCCCACCCGACCGACTCCAAACTTGACCCACGAGAACCGATCCTTCGGAACAGCATTAACATCCTCCTCTCACAGGATGAGCCCGCTTTGAAGGATCAAAAGAGTCGCGCTGGTCAGTCCGACGCTGTCATCTGGGCTGTCCTTGAGGCAGACAGAGCAGGAAGAGGCCACAGAGAAGCCATCCAAACAGGAGGCGGAACAGCCCCTTCTCCGCGACATGCGCGCGTGCCTGGAAATGGGTCACTGCAAACCTCACCAGAATCTTGGCACACCCCGGGAGTCCAGCTTATGCGACAATTTGTTACCTCCATTTTCAACCAACACCTCGTATTTATGAGTCTACTTGGTGAGTCAGGTCTGCTCAGATGGCACGACTTGGGAATCTTGATCGAGGATACCAGACCTTGCGAATCAGGACGACCCCTTCCATTTTTATTAACCTTTGCATAGTCGCTGATGTCATCCCTGCTTAGCGCTCCCGTTATTACGAAAGCGGAGGTCACAAACCATTTTACCTGTACGATTCAGAACAGGAAATGCATATTGATCACGTACTCGTCCAGGCGCCAAACGCACAGCTATCGGCAGGCGAAGTATCCTTCGAGCTTATCGAGGGAAGCGAGTCTGCCATCGCAGAAGGGCTCAGGGACGGTCTCATTGCCGTACTAGTAGCAGACGCCCTCTAATGCAGCCGTTCACTTCAAGTTCAGATCGCCTTGATACCTTCTTCCATCCCGGTACGAAGCTCGATGTGTCCATTTACCCTGACGAAGAGGCTGCCCAATCCCAGGGACAAGACCTCTGCGACAATCTGGGCGAGCCCATCGCACGCGCCAGGATCACACTTCAGTTGGCGATCATGCTTTCGTCGACGAACACATGATCAACCTCGACGCAGCTAGTGTCACGGTGACGCCGCGATCGATGCTAGGGTACTCCCCAGAGGTAACATTTACCGTGAAAGATCATCCGCTTTTCTTCGAAAACGTACCCGGAGGGATGACAACGGATCATCATCACTCATTGACAGAAGGAAGCACGCAGAGTTGGCGTGCTGTGGGATACTAGGGAGTGACTCGGAGCCGCCAGTTTGCGGACTTTGATTCAATCCCAGCTTCGGATGATTCCGCAACATCGGACCCGAAACCAGCGGCATCCGACACCGAAAGCGAAACTCCCAAGACGACTCCCAAGTGTCGTGGTTCAGATTTCTTACTGAGCGGTTACCTCTGGCAGCAGATATTTACTATAAAGTCATTTCGTTCTTCATCTCACGGACTTTGCATGGAGCTATTACAGTCGTTTGACCATACATGTCATCTTATTATCGTCTCTCCCAATCGATTATTCTGAGTCGAGGGAGTGGGCAGTGATTTGGGATAGTCCTGACCTGAAAGGACTCGGATCCTGCGGGCAAAGAGACTGACGTAGGTAGTACTATAAGGTCTGTATGGCCTCTACGAGAGTCCAAGGCATGGTAAGGGGAAATTTAGGTGTCCAAGCCTGAGAGGGACTGTGTCGTGCAGCAATGGTTTGCACGGCGGATGGTAGGATCTAAGAAGATCCACTCATATTGTGTTTTCTTAAGAATATCGTACTGAGACCAGAGAGGCGAGAGAACAGTGGGAAAAGAGAGAAAATAGAAGCGAGACATGACAATAGAGCTTGAGGGGATGCAGACACGAAGCTCACGAAGGTTCAAAATTTGGATTTGGAAATCATGCCAGATAAAACCCAGGTGCGATGGTGCGCATTGGCTGCGGTACGCCAACGTCTTCGCACATGGCAGGTTGTGTGGCAGTATTTGTTTTAATGACGTGATGACCAATTTATCGGCTTTTGTGCTTTTGTGGCGGCCCGTTATACCGACGCGGCCCGGGATTGAGGGTCAACACGAGTCGAGATCTGCTCTGGGGGACTTGATTTCTCGCTTTGCCGTTCAACATATCTCATCTGCTCTGTCAACCTGCTGCTGCGCTACTATCTCTACAGGAAATCGTAAAAGTGTGAGTAAGGTCGAATATCTCTCTATCACCGCATACTCAATCTTCACAGGAAGAAACCGCGTTTCTTCGTCTCTTATGGACTCCTCCACCGATAGTTCTCTCCAGAATGTCTCTCACAACCAGCCAGCCCCGGAGATAGTGTCTGAGCCCCCTGTACCCGTTACCCCTTTACCGTACCCGCCCGCTGACACCTCAAGCGTTTCGGCGCCCACACCCGTCATACCCCCTCCCGAGTCTCCCTCAACAGAAAGACAGAATGACGTTGAGCCAACTCACCAGCCTGCATTGGAGAATATGAATGGCATTACCGATCGCCAGCTCAATGTCACGGATGCGCTTAGCTACCTCGATGCTGTCAAAGTCCAATTTCATGACCGCCCTGATGTCTACAATGTCTTCTTGGATATTATGAAGGATTTCAAAAGTCAAGTGTACGTATATTCTCATCCACATGACCTGTCCTCGTTTTGCCTTGTGGTTGACTTACAAGCGCCCGCGTTATCTGCGCCGCTGACCTCTCGCTTTCCTCGAGGCATTCCTCATAAATGTTATTTCTCACACCGCCTTCTTGACAGGATTGACACTCCTGGAGTCATTCAGCGCGTTGCGACCTTGTTTCATGGTCACCCTTCACTTATCCAAGGATTCAACACCTTTCTTCCTGCTGGATACCGCATCGAAGTTGGCTCCGACGCACAGTCATCCGAGGTCATCACCGTCACGACTCCATCAGGGACCATGTTACAGTCGACCAATGGCCCTGATATTCCGCCGCCACCGCCGCCGCCACCACCACCACCACTACAGGACCCCGGCCTGTTGTCATCAGACCAACCAGCTCCGGCCTCACCTCCTCCTTCCACATCTATTCTAGGGTTGTCCAACACCCCCAAGCTACCCACCGGCTCCATTGATGTCTCTACTCTTGACGACCATGAACGTCAGGGCCTGGGACCTGCCATGGACTACGTTCAGCGAATTAAGACGCGCTTCATCAATGATCCTGACACGTACAAGCAGTTTTTGGAGATCCTTGCCAGTCATAAGTCCATCGCAAACAATGTTGGTCTTTGTTCATGCTCATGTATTTTTCCCCACGCTAACGCGCCGTTGCCAGGCGGAGGTTTTTGCGAAGGTTGAAGAACTTTTCAAAGACGCCCCAGACCTATCTTCTGCGTTTCGTGACTTCTTACCCGGCGCGGGCGGCGCGCAGGATGGCGATAGCCTAGGTGTACTCAGGGGATCCAGCGCTCGAACCAGCACGCCAAGCGGCGAGCATGCGCGCACACAGAAGCGGAAGCAGCCGACGGATTCTACTCCTGCCTCTGCTCCTGCCCCTGCCAAGAGAAGACGGAGGGCCGTAGATAGAGATAAGGAAAAGGAACGGGATGGTGGGCGTGCAACAGGAAGCCGAGTGAGTGTTCATGGTCTTATACATACTCCGTCGGTTCATGGGGTGTGATTAACTATTCGAAAAGGCTAAGCAGCAGCCTACGGGTCGTGACTCGGCATTTTCTCATTTTAGCACAATCCCCGCACCATCATCACCACGCCGATCCGGCCACGCTTATTCTCACCAGGCCCCTCCCCCGTCCACATCACAAAACTTCACGCAGCAGGGGCCAGCCGTTGCTCTCCCTCCACCGTTACTGACTCCCGCAGTCAACTTTGACGAGACGCAGTTCTTTCCACGCGTGAAAGCAGCTCTGGACTCACGTGAGACCTGCCATGAATTCCTCAAGCTCGTGAACCTATTTGCTCAGGACTTCATCGATCGAGCGCGCCTTGTGCGCGAAAGCCGCTCTTTCCTCGGGGAAGGAGAGTTGATGGCCCAGTTTAAGGAAATTTTGGGATGGGATGAAGCTATGGAGCGTTCGGCTCTCGCCAAGGAGCGTGAAGAGCTCTACCAGCCTCCAGGACGACCATTAACCATTCTCGATCGTCCAAGCCGCGAGGAGCTGAATATCCGGTATGGCAGTTACAGACGCTTGCCTGCAGACGTATGTCCTTGTTGCTTTGCCTAGTTGCAGAGTCATTGTTGACTTGAAAGTTGTCGTGCAGGAAATCAATGTAGAGTGCAGTGGCCGTGATGAGATGTGCAAGTCGGTGCTGAATGACGAATGGGTCTCCCATCCGAGCTTCTCGAGCGAAGACTCTGTCTTCATGGCACACAAGAAAAACCTCTACGAAGAGGCACTACATCGCACCGAAGAAGAGCGTCATGAGTATGATTTTCATATCGATGCGCTCGTGCGTACGATTGGCCTACTCGAGCCACTCAATCACAAAATCATGGGGTTGAGCAACGAAGAGCGCTCACTCTTTCGCCTGAAATCTAGTTTTGGTGGTGCGGGAAAGGCAGTGCACCAACGTATCATCAAGAAGATCTATGGGCGAGAGGCCGGACTTGAGGTCCTCCAGGCGATGCAAGACACTCCCGCACTTGCGCTGCCCGTCGTGCTTATGAGGCTTAAGCAAAAGGAAGGCGAGTGGAAACGCGCGCAGCGCGAGTGGAACAAAATTTGGCGCGCGGTGGATGCAGCAAATTATGTGCGCTCGTTGGATCATCAGGGCATTACGTTTAAGACGGCGGACAAGAAGGCGCTCACTGCAAAGGCGTTCGTCGCGCAGATCGAAGCAATCATGGAGACGCAGATGGCGCGCCGCGCCGCGCTCGTGGACCCGCTTTATGCGCGCGCGCGACCCCAGCACCAACTTGCGTACGAAGTCGAAGACGCGGACGTGCTTCGTGATGCCGTCAAGCTCGCATTTTCCTACCTCTCGCGGCTAAGCGGCACCCAGCTCCGACTCGACGCAACTCGAAAGAGCTGGGTTGAAATTAGGCTGTATAGCATCGTCCGCGCATTTTTCCAGCTTAGTGACTGGGATGAGCGACCCTCTGCAGGTCAACCACCACGTGGGAATGGGAAGAACCCAGCGGGTGTGGTATCGTCGAATACAGCAGCGACGGCGGGTGTTGAAGGGGCGGCCGGTACGATGAGTAATGGCGGTGGCGGCGATGATGTAGACACAACAGGGGGTCCGAGCACGCCGCGCTCGGCGAGCAATGGCGCGCGGAATGGCGCCTTGCCGCCCAATTTCTCGGGTGATCTGCGGAAGAGCTTGCTCAAGAGCGAACAGGCCAAGTCTACTCGCGGCCAGACACATCCGCTGCCCTCACCCTCACCTATGGGCTCGCGGAAGCCGTCACCCTCGCCGGCGCCTATGGTGCTAGATGACGAAGGAGTGGTGGCGGCGGAGGCGGAGGCGGCGGCGGCGGCTACGACGATGGCTGGGTCGGCGCCTAGTTGTAGTCCAGCGCCCGCACCGGCCGTCCTGCTCACAACGACATCCACCGAGTCGAGTTCGGCTAATGGGGAGAAGAAAAGATCCAAGCGGCGGTCGTTCTTCACAAATACATGGTTTTATGCTCTACTTCGGATGATCGAGGTGCGGAAGTATATCTGCTTCTTGAAAGATCTCGGAGGCTGATAAGGTTGGTTCGATCGGACAGGTTCTATACTCCCGCTTGCATCTATTCAAGAACATAGCGATAGAACGCGTGAATGACACGACCTTCGATAGAAACACCACGACGCCGACCTCGGCCATGGACCTCGAACTGGTGCAGGTGTCGTCGGGTCCACAAGAAGGACAGGGCCGGTTTACTGCGTCACAGTACTACGAACTCATGTTGGAAACTTGCGAACGGTTATTTGATAATCAGGTGGAGCAACTCGCGTTTGAAGACCAGATGCGTGAGATGTTTGGGTTACATGTACGTTCTATTTTTCTCTGTATTTTGTGTGGGCTTCATCTCAAAATGGACGAATGCAGGATGCGTACAAAATCTTCACCGTCGATAAAGTACTCGCCACCATCATCAAACATGTGAATATCCATGCAGCTTCTATTTCGCCATGCGCGCCTGACCTGACGTAATTTCATAGGTTCAAAGTTGGGAACAGGACCAAAAACTTGAGAAGATCGCAAAGCTACTCTGGGACGAGCGACGTATCGAATCCCCGACTGTAGAGGACCACCGCAGACTCCGCAGGGAAGCCGAGGAGATCCTGGGACCAGAAGAAAATCTGTTTCGCATTGACTGGGTAAGAAGCTCTCTCCCTTTCCCTTCGCCGCCTCAGGCTCACTCGTTTTAGCTCCCGGAATCGAAAATGATTACCTTCCAACTACTCAGTAAAGACGGCTCGAGTCTGGACGACGCCGAGATGCTCTCGGGCCGCTGGCAAGGTTACGTCGAAGGTTTTGTATCAGATGCAGAGACGCCCGGCGTACCCACAAGCAAAGTCCGGCGCCCATTCCTAAGAAGGTTTGTATCATCCAAACCACCACCTTCTCTCCATATATGTATATAAATACTCACTATCCTCAACAGGTCGTTACCCGCCTCTGCCACGACCACGATAGGTCCGGGACCAGGAGCGGGTACGGGCACAGGACACGATTTTTACGCGCGTGGCGGACTTGAGATTAAAGTTTGCGTGCGGACCTACCGTCTCTTCTACGTCTCGAGGACCGAAGACGTCTTATGGCGCATACCCTCAAGTGCGGAAAACGAGCGCGCGAAAGCGAAGCTGGCACTGAGGGAGGCAGCTCGTGCGAGGTGGCTTGAAAAGTTTACGTTATTTGGTCGGCCCACGGGCGGGCCTGGGGTTGCCCCGCCTCCACCTCCTTCGTCGGAGGTCGTCGCCATTGTGGAATAGTAGTTCCCTTGCTTCTTCCCTTCTTTCCCTTGGTTTCTTTTTTGTCTGTCTCCAGATCATTGGCATGATCAGTATAGTACTTGTACGGACCAATAAATATACGTGATATTGTCCTGAGTGAGGGAGGAAGATACAGCGCTATCGAATTATATCAGATTAAACCGTCTTTATATTGCCATCTAGACTAGATTGAACACCACGCCACGTTCCGATTTCAGTCTAGCAAGACAGAACCAGTCATGAACGACAAACAACTACATTCGCTTTCCTCTTGAAAAGCGTATACCGGAGAGCTAGCTATAGACACACATAGAGGGAGGGGAAAAAAGAAAAGCAAACAAAAAAGGAAAGGAGAGGGGAGGGGAGATTTTACGGGGATTAAAACGTACGACAAGGTACAAGAAAGAAGTAAATTAGATAAAAGAGGCATAGATATTTCGAGGAAAATCGGAATGAGAGGAGAGTAGATACATTCATACGCCCGCCAAAATCATGAGACGACCCACTTTTGCTTCACCAAGCACAACACGACACAACATCTCTACTTCTTACCCAACGTCAGCGCGCGCATACTTTCCTCGAGCACGCAGAGTCCTCTCTCCCGCGCACAAGCACGAGTCTTCGCACAAGCTGGCTGTGACTGGCTTTGTTGCACCGTCTCCTTCACCTCCTTCACCTCCTTCGCCATCTCCTTTCCGTTCTTCGCAGTCGATGGCGGCTCAACGTCAACAACACGCACAACGGCTGTGCCCTCCAACACGCGCCGAATCTTATCCGCATCCCATGCCGGCACGCGGGGCGTCGTACTCGTGCTCGTGCTGGCGCCAGAAACGCCAGAAATTGGATGTGATGAGTTGAAAGAGGAACCGGAGAACGCCTGCCAGAATGCGCCGCCGAGGCGCTGCATGAGCGTCTGTGAGGCCATTGACGCAAGCGCTGCCTGTTGTGGCGTTGGCAATGTGGAAGAAGAAGAGGACGTAGAGCCAAGCTTCGGTGAGGATGGGGAAGTGGGGTATATGGAAGACGGCATGGGTTGGTATTTGCCGCTGAGGAGAGATGAGAGGGATGGCGAGGAACTGTTGCGCATGTTTGCCGCAGAAGAGAAATAGTGTGGGCGGAGACCCGCTGCGAGGCCCGTGAGCGATGGAGACGGTGGCGAAGCATTCTGCTGCTGTTGAGCAGAGGTGGCTTGGTATTGTTGCTGTTGCTGTGCCATTCGGGACCATAACTGCATGCGATACCTACGTAATACAAAACAGTCATATCTCAGTTATTACAAATTACCAAAAAAGGGATGCCGAAGGGACACGTACGCGTCGAGCATCTTCATCGTGAACGGATTCGAGTCCGCAAATGAGTCGAACGCCGCGGGTTTTCCCGGGCTTCCGAGCGTCGCAAGACCGATATTATTAATGCCATTGTTGGTGTTGAGCGACGGGTTGATATTCTCCTGGAGAGCGGGTGATTTGATCGCTGCACCAGCGAGAAGGTCGGGTATCGTGACGGTATGCACGGGTGTGACGCCGCCGAACGTGCTGCTGCCGCCCCAGAACGCCTTGGCGGCGAGACGCGGAGACGCGGAGGGTAGATCTTTGTGTATATTGGGCGTAACCAATGACGACGTCGATGCGGAGCTCCGCGGGGCAGGGGCAGAGACTGGCAGGGGGCTCGGAGGGGGAAGGACTGGCGAGCTAGCGCGTCCTGCCCCGCCGAGGAGGGTCCTCTTGAGTGCCTTGATCTCTTGTTGCAGCGCGGCATTTTCAGACTTTGTTGAGCCAAGCTCGGCGCGGATAGCGTCGATGAGTCGATCTCGTTCGGCAACATCGCCCTCAAGCGTAGTGATATATTCTGTCCGCAATACAAGAGTTGCAGTCACTAGAAAGAGCTAAAAGGAGATGGGATGCCCACCCTTGCGACGGTTGCGGAAGTTGCGAGCGCTAATCTTATTGCGCAGTTGGCGTTTTTCCCTGCTGCTCAGCTTTTGGTATTCCTCGGGTGAGGGGCGCCAGTCGTCCGCGGTACTGTCCTGGGGGTCTATCTTCACGACAGAGCTAACATGAACCTTTTTCTGGATGCCACCAGAATGAACGACTGCCTTGCGATCCTTGCCCTTATTAGGGTGCCTGACTGGGGGAGGGGGAGGGGTAACAGGACCTTCTTCGTCCTCGTCCTCTTCGTCCTCCTCATGATCCTGTTCTTCCTTTATGGCGTTATCATCACCAAAATCACTTGGAGCCTTGGATGTGGCAGGAGTGGCCATGAGGTGCGGGTCGATGGCAAACGGTGGAGAGAGAGCACTAGAGGAGCTCGTACTGCCAGAGTCAGGGCTATCGTGGGGGAATGTAAGAAAATCGAATGGAGAGGCAGTCAAGGGCTGAGAGATTGTCTGTTTGGAGGTCAGTAGATCATCTTGGATGTTGGAGAAGTTGAACCAAAGGTTGTTGTCGAGGTCCGACTGCGGTTCGACCAGAGCGGGGCTGGCAGGGGACGGACGCGATGAAGATGAGGATGAGGGGATGGCACTTGAGAGGATGTCAAAATCCGCGAATGTCGAGAAATCATGAGAGTCGAAAACGAAGGGGGAAGGCTCGAGTGGATTATCTTCAAACATGGTGGGAGTAAGCAAGTCGTGGCCTGTCAGCTTAAAGTGAGCTTAGTGATCACAACCCGCCCTTTGCCGCCCGTTCACACATGGCCGACCTCAACAACGCCAACATCTTTCAAAGACTACATCCAAAGGCCTACCTCGAACGCTTTCTTGCAGAGCACCTCCGCCCCGACGGTCGTGAGACAACCAAATGGCGCGACCTCTTCGTGCACGTCGGTTCCATCTCAACCGCAGACGGCTCTGCACTCGTCCGCCTCGGTGACACGACCATCGTTTGCGGCGTCAAGGCCGAGATCGCAGAGCCTGACCTCGAACAACCCACGGAGGGCTTTCTCGGTTCGCACCTTCTGGGTGACTGAATCGACGAACATCAACAACATTAACCTGCCCTC
>QFEZ01000004.1:1432-61954 GCA_003316425.1 Russula lepida
GTAAACGCGTCCAGCCCATTGAGGGGCTGAGTTTGCCCAAGCCTCGGAAGGGCGAGAGTAATATATGCTCATAGGTGGCAATGAGGTCAAAAGGGACATTACCATCAAACGAATATACAAAATTGCCTTTGCTACAGGGGTGGATGCTCCAGCGTCCAGCCCTGAGGGGGATTGGCCTGGCTACCATTTTCGCCATTTTTTGGGCCACTTCTCTGATGATTGCATCTGCCACTCTGGCCCTTACTTTTTGCTCCAGTTCGCTGTCATGGAAGCCGCCTGCTTGAATGACCATAACCTCTGTTATTGTTGGGATGTGAGCCGCCATCCTGGGTGGGGCTGGGGGCTGTTTTGTGTTTGCCGCTGTTGTCACTGCACCAGCGTACGACATTGGTTTGAGGCTCACTGGAGGTTCCTGTGACCAGTAGTGGGCATTGGTACTCGTTTTACCTTTTGCCTTCCTGCTCCGCTCACTATGGTTAACCGATGTGAATTTACCTCTCTCTTCAGCAGGTCATTGTACTGGGTCCAATGGGGCCCATATACTCATGTCAAGGCCAGGGGGTGCTAAGGGGTGTGGTGCCTCCTCACTCTCCATGGCTGGCCCAATTACCTTTTCCAGTGCGGTGAGCTTGGCCGTGTAAGGGGCCATTGCTGACTGGATTGCAGGTCCTAGGGCCGCGTTGATGGCTGCCATAATATTCACAAGGTCCATGTTGCCTTTGCTCTCCATCACTGGAGCAGGTAATGTCTTTCAAGGGCTGGGGTAGGGGTCAGTCTCCATCCTTGTATGCATCTGTGGGGTGGCAGCTCTACCCCGTGGGGTGTTGTTCAGGGCATCACACAGGCTTAGAGAGGGGGTCTGTCTCGCTAGCGGTGTCATTGATCCTTGTCGGGGGAGCGAGCCTGAGGCCATGCGTTTCCTCCCTGCTGTGGGGGTAGGAGTGCTGTTCTGGGTAGACACGCCATGCATGATGTGTAATCCAAGTCTTTCACCCATTGTGATCAGGTAGTCTATACCTCTATTTCTCGCCTGGGCTGTGATGTTGTGTTCATACTGTTGTGTGAGCATGTCAATATTGTTGGCTTTCCATTCTAGCCACTTTTCATTGACCTCAGCTGCCGCGGCTTTCGTTGCTTTAGTATTAAAGTCTCTTTTAAGAGTGAGGTACCAGTCCTGGTAGTCCTCCTGGTCTGTTCCGACATGTGTGCTGATGTCATCCGCAATGGCAGCAAGGCAGTGGAACAGGGTCAGGTTTTTTGGGAGCGGGTCTGGGTCAATTACCCCAGCCCTGATCTTATCAAGAGTGTGCTCTTTTTCCATACTATACTGCCAGTGGTATCCTCTTCCAACCGCGGCAAGCAATGCACATGCAAGTTTAGCCCACTCACTGGGTCCCAGTGGGGTGGGGTCTCGGTTTGCGTAGTAGCCCCATTCAATGGCCGCAGTGACCATGCTCACTGCAGCGTTAAAGTCATCAGTGGATGCATCAGCTCCTATGCACTCTCCATTGAACTGTATTGGTTCTTTTATGCTGAACAGGAAGGGCACCCATATGGTGCTTAAGGCCTCCTGGAGTGCTTCCTTGTGTTCTCTGTTTTGCATTTTTTGTAGTGAGCCCTGGAAGGGGTTGGCTGGTACATGGTATTGGGTTTTCTCAGGGAATAGCATAGATATTGAAGGGTCAGGAGGTTTTTCGGGTGGGGCGTTCAACTGGGTTGAACTTAGGGTTAGGGTTGGGAGTGGTGGGAGTAGCAGAGTAAGAGCCATGGAGGTTTTTCCTGATGTCAATTCATTTGCAAAGAGACACTGTCTCCTCACGAGAAAGTAGAGCCAAGCCGGCGACAAGAAGGGAGACAATAGTGGTAGAGAGCATGGTAAGTGGTTATGGAGGCTAAGAGATGGACTTGTGAAGGTCACAATTAGACAGAAGACTTGTAGGTGGTAGAGATCCATACGAAGAAGAGGTCAGCTTTTATACTGGACCTTCACCACCATGGTTTGGTGAAACAGTAAACTATCGACGAAGTTGAAGGATAAAGTTCAAGAAATGTCTCGCCGTGCATGGGCGAGTTGTTTCATGCATAAACATGAACCACGGGTCACTAGCCAGGGACAAGGCCCGGGATCAGAGCAATGTAGAAAAGTCTGCAGTGGCAAAAAAGGGTGTCCCCTCATGCACTGGTCGAGTGGGGACCGTTGGTGACCGCCTGGACGTAACACGGTGTTTTGAAAAGCAAGAATATCTATAGCCCGGACTTGAAATTCTGGGAACATGATGGCCGGGATACCCCGACGTGTTTCACGGTTCATAAGGACCTGTGTGGTGGCAGAGACTTTTTGAGAGTTTGAGGATATTATGATGAGAGGCCATGGGATTGAATGCAACTTGTCTTGGGCCTCGTAATATGTGTGTACTGTCACGGTACGACGGTGAAACATGCGCCTTTTTATGAGTAAGCAGTGCCAAGGGAGACGAGACTGGTACAGCACTCCAATCGACGTTATTCCAGGCAAAAGTGTAATATGGTATTCCATCCAATGTTATTCTGAGAAAAGCAGAATACCGTATTACTGACTCGAAAGGAGGACGCGGTATTCCGGGCAAAGGAGACCTTGGAGGAGAACATGCTATTGCCGACTCGGAGAACGGTGGTGGGACAAATCAGCTCCAGATGTATTTGGACTGGATTCTCTATGTCACCGGCTCCTTTGAGAGGAAGCAGATTGGATCAAGTTACTTGTAACGGTGACTAGGATGCTGGCCGAGTGTCCGAACGACGGGTTTCCCGGCCCGGGATCGGGGACGTTCAAGTTCGTTGAAGCGCTTCAAGTCCTCATACAGGCCTCCCTACAACTAAACGTACACGGGTAATAACCAATAACCACACACAAATGCATTATGGCCACTGTCATCCGCAACGAGAAGCCACTCGCTTCTGTCGCCCCGCTTACTACGCACACCACCGGCCCTCCACATGTTGCACCACCTACCTCACCAAGGTTTACTGTAAGGTACAACCGCTCACCAACCCTACATGCACCATAAGCATCATAGCCACCAAAAATTCTACCCGTAAGCAACAAATCTAACAACACCTGGACCGGCATAAGTCTACGAATGCCGATCTCAACAAGGGCCCCAACTCCACGGTGTCATCCTGATCATCCCTGATGTGCCATGGTCAATCTATAACCCCACGAGCATGAAAGACAGCTCAGTCTAAACGCCCCCTCGGAGTCCGAACACCCCTGTATTGGCTCACACCGACACTCTCCTGTCTCTCCACGGTCGTCCCACACCAATGGTCCCACCCCAGCGTACCACTGCCAACTGCCATTCGATCATCACGTGAGCATGAAAGGAAGCTGACAAGAGTCATCATGACCTACCTCGCATACACAATGATGGAGAAATCAAGTACACTGGCTCCGAGCAATGAACACCCGACTCACCAAAAGATAACCACTACCAAATTGAAATCAAGTGAGATGAATGAACCCTCCGTCTGGGAACCAATTTTACACCGGTCCTCGGACACCGCCAACAACTGGATCTGTGAAGTTTTAGTAAGTTACAAGGGCGCGCGGAATATGGGCCGAAAGGACCCGAATTGACCCGAATTTAGCAAGATCAATCATCACTTGCTTAGCCAGCATCCCAGTCGCTGTTACTAGTAACTTGATTCGATCTGCTTCCTCTCAGAGGTGCCAGTGGTGGGCTGGCGACATAGAGGATCCAGTCTCAACACATCCGGAGCTGATTTTTCCCACCACCGTTCCCGGGAGTCGGGAATAGCATGTTCTCCTCCAAGATCTCCTTTGCCCGGAATACCGTGTCCTGCTTTACCCAGAATAACATTGGGTGAAATACCGTATTATATGGTATTTCATCCAATCATGGCATGTTATTCTGGGCAAAAGTGTAATACGGTCCGTGTTACACTTTTGCCTGGAATAACGTCGATTGGAGTGCTGTACTAACAGTCTGTTTCGCTTGGAATAGTCTCGTCTCCCTTGGCACTGCTTACTCATAAAAAGGTGCATGTTTCACCATCGTACAGTATACACACATTACGAGGCACAAGACAGGTTGCATTCAATTCCGTGACCTCTCATCATAATATCCTCAAACTCTCAAAAAGTCTCTGCCACCACACAGGTCCTTATGAACCGTGAAACACGTCGGGGTATCCCGGCCATCATGTTCCCAGAATTTCAAGTCCGGGCTATAGATATTCTTGCTTTTCAAAACACCGTGTTACGTCCAGGCGGTCACCAACGGTCCCCACTCGACCAGTGCATGAGGGGACACCCTTTTTTTTTGCCATTGCAGACTTTTCTACATTGCTCTGATCCCGGGCCTTGTCCCTGGCTAGTGATCCGCAGTTCATGTTTATGCATGAAACAACTCGCCTATGCACGGCGAGACATTTCTTAAACTTTACACTTCAATTTCGCCGATAGTTTACTGTTTCACCCAACCATGGCGGTGACGGTCCAGTATAAAAGCTGACCTCTTCTTCGTATGGATCTCTACCACCTCCAAGTCTTCTGTCTAATTGTGACCTTCACAAGTCCATCTCTTAGCCTCCATAACCACTTACCATGCGCTCTACCACTATTGTCTCCCTTCTTGTCGCCGGCTTGGCTCTACTTTCTCGTGAGGAGACAGCGTCTCTTTGCAAATGGATTGAACTGACTCTATTAAATGGAACCAGAATCGCCTGCTACTTACGCTGCTGCAGTTGGGTCTCAAGTTGACTCGGCCGGGAAAAGGGGTTGTACGTACTATGGATGCAGAATAGAAGAGGTTGTACCGACATCCCTTACTCTTGGTTTTATACGGCTTATTTACTTCGGCCTAGCTCCCCAACAACAACACCATGACTACGACCCAACTTTGAATCTGAAGTGAAAAAGTTGGTTGTTGTGTTGATTAACGCTCAGAACATGCCACTGAATTCCAATCCTACTTTAGTATCAGTTGTATGCGCTAGAGCTTTTTGTCGACTTTCGCCTTCTTATTCTGCTTTATTCCTGATTTGCGCTTCATCAAGCGCACCTACCTTTGAATATGTCTGAGTGTGGAATGAAATATTATTTATATGCCGGTGAGGCTTATTACAATGCAGTAAAGAGAACGGACGTCATGCCATGACATTCCATAGTAGAGTACTGGACTCCGAGCACTGGTTCTTACCTGACAGATAAAACTCACGTCGGACTTATGGGAATGGGACGAGTCCCATTCTTCGCACGTTTCTCAGGTTGCTCCGACATAAAAATCAGGGTCAAGATTTCCGACCCACTCGTACGAACCGGTGGCAGCAGCCAAGTGTTTCAGTAAATCGTCGGATCCGAGGTCATCCTCAAAGCACTTTTCGGAGGAATTGATCGGCCCGGTGCAAATGAGCCAGTCTGAAAGAAAGTCTGAAAGAAAGATGAAAGTGTCAGAAGGACGGATTTCCCGGGCCGGGAACGGGGGTCACGGTCAACATACCGTGACGGTACACATCCCAAAGTCATCTTCCTTCCATTCGCCACCTCGTACTAGGCTAGTGCAGCAGCAACATGATCAGTGAGGGAGTCGTCGTCACTGTCTACGGCGCAAGAGGCGACGGGCGCCCACTTGTAGGCAATTCTGATTATCTGATAGTTCTGCCTTGCCTTGTGGTCCCCTTTCGACGGAACCATCCGCCCTACCAGCTATGTATAGTTAATCTAGCAACGGCATAATCCGAATATGATCGCAGTCACGGCCCCGCCGCAGCAGCCATGTCCTCAGAAGATCATCTTGGTTCACTGCCGCCTCAGTCGAGGCAATCCACCCACCGGACTCGGCTGTCCCTAGTACGTTTCCTTCTCCCAAGCTATCAACCGAGTCCGTCTTCGAGTCAACTCAAAGTCTTGCATCAGTATCCGACTCAGAGTTACCCTGCACACCACCCGCCCCACCAAGGCTAGCTGTAAGGTACAATCACCCACCAACCTTAGTACATGCACCATTATCATCATAGCCCGATCACCAAAACTGTACCCGTAAGCAACAAATCCAACAACACCTGGGCCAGCATGAGTCTTATGAATGCCGGTCTCAACAAAGGCCTCAACTCCACGGTGTCACCCCGATGTGTCACCGTCAATCTATAACTACACGAGCAATGTCGAGCATGAAAGACAGCTCAGTCTAAACACCCCCTCGGAATCCGAACTCCCCTGTAGTGGCTCACACTGACACCCTCCACGGTCGTCCCATCCCAACGTACTACCGCCAACTACCATACGATCACAACGTGAGCACGAAAGGAAGCCGATTCCAACTCCCTCTAGAGTCGTCCATGGCTCACTTCGCATACATACTGATGGAGAAATCAAAGTGCGCTGGCTCCGAGCAATCAACGCCTGACTCACTGAAAATAATCGCTATCAAATCAAGTGAGATGAATGGGCCCTCCGTCTGGTAAAAGGAACCTGGGAACCAGCCTTTGGACACTCCCAACGATAGGTAGAAGAAAATTCCGCCTTGCCCTCGAGGGCCACATGGTCTGAGTCCCACACTGTCCCGCATTTCTCCAGTATTTCTCCTCACCCCGACCCTCCGGGCCGGCTTCAGTGCACTAGATATGGCTGATGCCTTCACATATCCTGCTATCTGGCACATATCCTCAGTATACTCATCGTATAGGAGACTGAGAGTACAACACTTTGCAAAAAAAAAAGTCCTCAGAGTAGTCAACACTAGTCAACACCCCTGTCCAGCCGATGCATTCCAGCCTCCTCTCCCGCCACCTGGCAACTGGAAGATTTTTAGCCCACCTTATTCGCACATTCTCTGTGATTCTGGGCTGATTCCTCCAAAAAAACGCCTCACACTCGACAGCACCCCATACACCCACATGTCCCTCCGCCTATACACAAAACACTCTAATAGATACCCGAACGTGCTGGAATCGGACACCTCAAGTTGTCGAGTGACTTACCCAGTGACTCTGTAAGACCGTTTGTGCCTAGAGTCTAATATTCTATGGATGTCATGGCACGACGTCCGTTCTCCCTACTGTAATAAGCCTTACCGGCATATAAATGATATTTCATTCCACACTCAGACACATAACGAACATCGAAGCTCCGCCAAAAAAAAAGTGGGAGAATAGAGATGTACAGGTGGGAAATTCTCCTACTGTAGGCGAGATGCTCTCAAGGTAAGTGTGCTTGATGAAGCACAAGTCAGTAATAAAACAAGATCCAGGAAACAACAATAAGAAGGCGGAAGTCGACAAGAGGTTCCAAAAGACGTATACAACTGATACTATTCTACTCCAGTATCTTATGGAGCAGTCAAATCAAACGGTTGAATATTCAGTGGCATGTTCTGAGCTTGGAACGTTTGATGAGCGTTAATTAACACGACAACCAACTTTTTTACCTCAGATTCAAAGTTTGGTCGTAGTCACGGTATTGTTGTTGGGGTGCTAACCAGAAATAAGTAAGCCGTATAAAACCAAGAGTAAGGGACGTCGGTACAACCTCTTCTATTCTGCAGGCAGAGTACGTACAATCCCTTTTCCCGGCCGAGTCAACTTGAGACCCAACTGCAGCAGCGTAGGTAGCAGGGGATTCTGGTTCCAGTTAAGTAGAATTAGTTCAATGTATTTGCAAAGAGATGCTGTCTCCTCACGAGAAAGTAGAGCCCAGGTGGCGACAAGAAGAGAGACAATAGTGGTAGAGCGCATGGTAAGTGGTTATGGATGCTAGGGGATGAGCTTGTGAAGGTCGCGATTAGACAGAAGACTTGTAGGCGGTAGAGATGCACACGAAAAGACGTCAGCTTTTATACTCGACCATCATCGCTGTGGCGTGGCAAGACAGTAAACTAGTGACGAAGTTGAAGGGTAAATTTCCAGAAATGTCTTCTCGCCGTGGCATGGCCGAGACATCTCTGATACGTAAACACGAACCGCCTATCACCAGCCAGGGACACGTCAGGTGCACACCCATCCATTAGACCAATTGCTCCGCAAGATAGTGAACTAGCGGCGAAGTTGAAGGGTAAGGTGCAAGAATGACTTCATGCCGTGGCATGGCCGAGTTGTCTCCATGCATAAACATGAACCACGGATCACCAGCCAGGGACAAGGTCTGAGAACAGAACGATGTAGAAATGCCTGCAGCAGCAAAAAAAAGGGAGTCCCTTTGTGCACTAATCGAGTGGTGTTGGTGTTGGTGACCTCCTGGACGTAACACGGTCTTTGAAAAGCAAGAATACTTATGACACGAGCCTGGGAACATGATGGCCCGGATATCCCGACATCAAGTTTCACTGTTCAAGTAAGGACCTGTGTGGTGGCAGAAACTTTTTGATATTTTGATAATTTTATAATAAGAGGTCATGGGATTGAATGCAACTTATCTTGTGTCTCGTAATATGTGTAAGCAGTGCCAAGGGAGACAAGACTATCCCGAGCGGAGGGAAACAGACTACTAGTACAGCACTCCAATCGACGTTATTCCAGGCAAAAGTATAATACGGTATTCCAGTCAACGTTATTCTGGGTAAAGCAGAATACCGTATTTCGACCGACTCCAAAGCAAGACACGGTATTCGGGGCAAAGCCTCAAAGGAGATCTTAGAGGACTCGGCGAGAACCCGCCATTCCTGAGAAAGGTGGCGGAAAAAATCAGCTCCGGATGTATTTGAACTGGATTGTCCCTGTAGTCAGCCCGCTACGGGCTCCTCCGAGAGGAAGCAAGATCGGATCAGGTTACTAGTAACAGCGACTAGGATGCTGGCCGAGCGAATGATGAGGAGAGGGCAAGAACTGGGCAAGATTGGCGGAACGACGGGTTCCCCGGCCCGGGTGTTTCGTTTCGCTGAGGATTAAGCGCACGTGTGAAAGGTCCTCAGTAGTCAAAGCCGCCGTCCAGCCCATGCACCCCAGCCTCCTCTCCCGCCGCCTGGCAACGGCTTTACCCTCAGCTCACCTTATTCGCACATTCTCTGTGACTTCTAGGCCCATTCCTCCAAAAAATGCTGCGCAAAGCGCTTCGAACTCAACACCTCACCCGCAGGCGTCCGAGAACGCCCATACGCCCACGCGTCCCTCCACTGCACAAAATACTCCAATAGATACTCCGAACGCGCCGGAATCGGATGCCTCTGCTACACACACACCCTCGCCGACAACGCTTTCGCTCGACTTTGCCCCATCAGAATCGGGCACCGAACGCGAACGTACGGGTGCAAAATCTTCCAAGGATAGTTTGTCGAGTATAGAGCGACGTCGTCGACAGTTGGGCCGCGTTAGTTTCGGCCTTTTCGCTCTCGGATTGGTTGGTGGTTCCGTCTACCTTGGCCGCGAGTGGACAGAGGATGAACTCGTGTCAAGAAAATCGGTGCGGGGTGCTTGTTCATAATTCTTACGTGTTCCATCGTTCTGATCTACGTTCAGAGGGGGGAAGCTGTGCCAGATTCGCGGTGGGGCCGTACAGCTAGTCGTTTCTGGTCAATGTTCGATGTATGATCCCGCCATGATGTCGTGTTAATAGTAGCTGAACCCGCTTTCTTAGTACTTCTCAAAACCGATTTGGAAGGAACTTCTCCCGCCCATGCTCCCACCTCCTCACCAAAAGCCATATACGTTGTTACTATCCATCGATGACTTATTGGTAACAAGTACTTGGGACGTGAGTAGTTCCATTCCTTTTGTAGTTCTTTTAACCATTACCTCTCACAGCGCCAATATGGCTGGCGTACAGCCAAACGGCCTGGGGTCGACTATTTCCTCGCATATCTCTCGCAGTTTTATGAGATTGTCATATTCACAACGCAACATCACTATGTACGGATACTTCTTACTTCTGGGTACACCGCACTGATCGGATGATATGGCAGACTGCATTGCCGATCCTTGAAAAGTTGGATCCGTACAACTTTTTTATTATGTACAAGCTCTTCCGCGAGTCTACGAGCAGCTCTGAGAACGGCCCTGTGAAGGATTTGTCATATCTCAATAGGCCGCTTGATCGCGTTATCATAGTACGCAATCATACTTTGATAGACCGCTAACCTGACGTCATGTATTCGTATAGATTGACACCCATCCGGAACACGTGGTGACTAACCCCGAAAATGCCATTGTCCTCAAGCCGTGGAAAGGGGAATCTGGCGATAAAGGCCTTATTGAGCTCATACCCTTCCTCGAATGTGAGGCATACTTGACCGTCTTCCCTCCCAAGGCTGACCAGTAATTTACAGCCGTTGGTATCTACAAACCTTCGGATGTTCGTGCGATTCTTAAGGCGTATGAGGGCAAGAACATACCACTCGAATATGCCAAGAAAGAGGCGGAAAGTAAGCGGCAGTTCATAGAGGAATGGAAAGCACGAGGAGGCGGAAAGGTGCGGCTGAGCACATTTGACATCATGTTAGCAGCTAACAATGGTTGTCAGGGTTTGAGCAGCGGTGGCTTTACTGTCAGCACTCTCTTCTCCAGCAACACAGAGAAGGTCAGCACCCTCAACTCACTCATCCCTTCGCCATTCAACTCTTGTACTCACCCTCCCCTCGAACTTCTTGAACTCTAGCACGCGCCCCCACTACCTCTGACTTACCTAGAAGCCAAGCGTCGTGAAGCACAAAGCTTCTACCGGGAGGAACAGAAGTTCATCCGAGAGCACAAAGCCGAGTTTGACGCTGCCATCGAGGCTGACCGACAGGCCCAGGCAAATGCTCTGAGCGGTCCGCTATGGACTACTTTCGCAGCGACGCTTGGCGGTGGTCCTCCCCCACCGCCTTCGCCGGGTGAAGGCAAGAAGGATGTTGAACCCGGCAAGGAGGGCGAAAATGACGGTGTGGTGGGAGAAGTAGTTACATAGACACGGTATCCAAACTAGTTGGAGTCTTTTACGTTTACATAGCATACTTAATTATTTGTTGCATCACCACTCCTCGGACTATCGGCCTACTGTACAGGGTCGACTTGGCGAGGGAGTTCCTGACCGCGACTCGGATGTCGGACCCCGTTGTCTTCCGCTCGTTCCTTTTTTTTCGGTTCCATCGACTACCTTACCTACAAAAAGGCAAACTTTTCTCTCAATGCAAAAAGTCAGCGAAGTGTGGGACCACTGGTACTCTCCTAGCGCGCGAGCTGTACTACAAAGAGCTCTTGGCTGTGGACTACTTGATGGTGCCTCAGACTTTGTTTACGTGGCAGGGGTACTTCCAATCTCAGACTGACGAGCAAAGCATAGCATACATCAGAAGACAAATTACAATAATGCAGCGCGCTTTGCATTTACGTAGTAAATGTGCATGTCCTGTTCAATCTCTGACGTATGACAGACAACGCCACGGTGTAAGGTACAGTACAGTACATGAAAAGACAGACGACGAAACTGGCAAGCGTACCGTGATCTATCAATCGGATGTACCACTACAGTATACTGAAAAATCAATTCGACATACCCTCATCGTTACACTATACATCCTTGAAGATATTACGCATCTTAGAACGAATGGAGATACGGTTAAATGATAGAATTAAAGAATAAAAAGCAGATCAGCGTAATAGGATTTCAATCCATCGCCTTATCAAAACGCTTCCGGGTCCGACGGCGGCTGTGGACGGAATGCGGCACTCGGGTATGCCACCGCGTGATGAACGTTCAGACTGAGGCTGTTGTCAGTGAGGCGTCCGAGTTGGTCTGTGCCGACATAATGAAAACCTGCAGATTTTCCACTGGGGAGTGAGCTCTGAGGGGTTTTGTACTAGAAAAGAAAGGGCGAGAACCCTGAAAGGCGTACTTCGTGCGTTTCCCTGGTGTCGGGTAACTCTCGGTTCTTGTTTTCATTACGCGGCACCACGGATGCTACCGAGTCGGCTGTCGCTGCGCTCCTCAATGATGACGTCGTCATCTCATGTTTGCGCCAGAAAAACCATACGCGGAGAACGTCGTGCTGTGAGCCAAATACAAAGAAAAATGCGATGCTAACTATAAACGCAAAGATTTAGCGAGCGAAATGAGGTCAATGCGGCGCGAATGAAAGAAGTTTCATTTCTCACGCACAGGTTGAAGTATAGATATCTCGTGCAAATGTGTGCCGATCCCATATGGACAGAACGCCAGTCCTGAAGATGAGACAAGATACCCGTGTGAGATAAGACTACTTAGATTAGGGCAGAGTGATGCGCGGAATTAAACCGCTGGAGTGGAAACGTACAACAAGCCAAAGAAGATATATGCCAAGAAGACCAGAAGTCTGATGGCTAGCGGAATGGTGCGGATTTGGGTTCGTTGAACTTGGCGGACCATGCGCAGTATATTGACAATCTCGTAACACATCGACACTTAAAGTAAAACAGCATGCGGACGAACGCTGTCAGGTAAGGGCTTAGGGCCAATCATCGGGAAAGGAAATACCTCCAAGGCAAAATGCGATGAGACAATTTACGAATGTGAAACCAATGGAGAATAACGATCTTCGGTTTCATGTGAGCGGCTACCCCGTAACCCTTAGAGACGTCAGAGGAAGTACGTACATGGAGCGTGATTCTAGGGAACAATACAATGTCCGTCGACCGCGTGTTACTTTGTTCGGGTGTTGGAAACCGACCTAGGTGGGCGGTGAATGGCAATCTTCACGGGCGAGACGCGCATTGCGCGGTATGACGTACCGCTAGGATCAATGCCATAAAGGCGATCAAGACAATGTACGGCATCATAATCATCTGCTCCACCGTCGCTGATGTTCTGATACCGATTACATGAAGACTCGGAGAGGACACGTACAAGATAAAGCCATGGGACGCGTTTAAAATCGACTTTTGACCGCATTTGGACTACCAGGGTCAAGGCAGCAACTGCCCATCTAATGAACGGGAAAGCGTTAAAAGGGCTTGATTACTAGCATTATGCCAAAGTAGAGAAAGGACGAACGTGGGGGCACTGGCGCCAAAGCCCGCAGCCTGAAAAATATATAATCCCTTGCTCGGTTCAGGCCCGAGGTATTCATTCGTATAGAGCCTTGAAATAGCTGCATCAGTGGCAGACAAGGTGGAACACAAAGAATCACTATATCACTGACAATAAACAGTTGATAATATTTGTCAAAACAAGAGTAACGCCAAAATTGATCAGGGTTGCATCACGCTTTGCCTTGCTGAGCAGAAATGTGAGGATGAGGATAGGGACCAGGAAGTGGCCACCGATGATGTTTAACGAGAACCAAGCATCCAACAAAGCGCGCAAATGGGGAGGGGCCGTGCTGTCTGTTTGCCACAGCGTTTCCACGAAATGTCAACATTTTGTGTTATCTCTGAGGAGTGGATTGCGTACTATCTGGAGGTTTCGATGCACCATCCATTTTGAGTACAGCACCCCCCGGGACAAGATAGACAATGAGCGAGGAATTGCCAGGGCCAGCCAAGCCGAGTCGGTAGAAGTGGTACTGGCCCACGGACGAGTCGGAAAGGGTAGAAGAGAGTTCTCAGTTTGTCTGTCCGGGGGTTTAAAAGCCACAGTATATCCCAAAGGAACTGGAGTTGATGGTGCGCGACATCGGGTGAGGGTGCCTGGAGCCAAGGCCGAGCCGCTAATTGATTGAGGTTTACTGTAATGCATCTCTACCCAAAAAATAGGCGATAATGATGAGCCGAGGTGAGGCGCATACATCATTAAGTATGTCCTCTCATTACTACATTTAACTCTGACGATCCGCCGCAGTAAATGTAAATTTTTTTTTGACTTCAGGCTGGAGTCGGGCAGCGTAATCGGTTTTTCCTCAGTCGCTTCAGGTGTCCAGTCAGTTACGTAGTGTGGGATTAGTAAGCAGGGCACTTGAGCTGCGTCGCAGCCTGAGTTCGCCAAACCGCGACACTGGAGAGATCTGTGGCGATTTTGAACAGAGCTCAATGTCGCTTTTGCAAGGTAAATGGAGTAATCTTGGCCACATTGTAGTTATGACTACGGTCATACGACAGAGAACCCTCGTTTATGCGGTAGAACCTCTGACCGATCGATCGAACTTGAACGCGTCAACGAGTCTGATATGTAGGTAAAATGTCAGTATTGTAAAACAACGAGGCACTACGGGGCTTCAGTCGAAACGATATCAACAGAGGCAGGAGCGACAACGAGGTGTTTTGCTTCCGCCACTTGCTCAGGCAGCCCCGAGACTCCGAAGAGAGGACGGATCTTGGGTTGGTGGCAGTTTGGTGGCTCATCGAAGCAGAATTCGCTCAGATCACAAGGGAGGCTCATTTTGACGTCACCTAGCCTTACAGGGGAAAGCTCGGAACATTGTCAGGGCCCTGTGGACCCAATTAATGCAAACCTCGTGCCAAAGTCGTGTTAGAAGAGATCATTTTTATCCCACTGCCTCCTGGTCTTGCTACTTGCCTTGGCCGTGTGTGATCCGGCGAGAATGATTCAACAGTTTTGTTTGTCCTTTGCGCTAATCCGAGTCCACGAAGCAGTTCCTTTCATACGATCCCTCCCTCTCCTTTCCTTTCTCCCCTCATATCCCCGCCTTTCTCTCTCACTGTACCTTGTCCTCATTTCTGCCTTTTCTTTTTTCAGTTTTAGTCCGTGTCATGGTGAGCATTTCCCTTGCACACAGCGTGCACTTCTTCCTCCAGCCAGCTTACCCTCCGAACGCAGGAGATGTTAAGCACACAGTCCTTCAAGTTCGACTGCGACGCTCTTTACATAGAGACACACTCTTTGCACCAAGAAGGAAAGTATCAATGGGCGCTCGTTTATATCGACCCGCAAGGCGCCATCACACGACTACCGACACCAAGATCGCCTTCGAGGCCGACGTCTCGTCATAGTGGCAGCAGCTCAACACGGCGAGAGTCGAATGCCCCTACTGTGCCTGCCCAGCCGAACGGCATATCCAATCCTCGCGGGGGTCCGTCGCAGTTGTTGGGCTATTGCAAAATCGGAACATACGCCGGCGGCTTGAGCAGGAGCGAGTTCGAGCAAGTCGGGAATGCGGCATTGGGCGGGAAGAAGGACGGCGTGCGGCCGACATGGTTACTGCAGGTGCTCGCGACGTTGCAAGAGCGAGGCCGGATTTTGTGGGACGGACCGGTCGGGGGCATAGAGGGAAGAGTGTTGGAGATCAACCGGGAGGCGGACATTCGATGGCTGCAAGCGTTTCTGCACAGCACGCCTTACAGGATCTACGTGACCACGATTTGACGATTCGAGAAACGGTAAGCGTCTGCGATAAACCTGGCGCACTAGATTTATTTCCGTCTTGTCTTGCTGCAGATGGAGATACCCACGTACCAGTACTGTATTGTATATAAGGAGTAAAGTGTGGCGGGGTGGCTGAAATTGAATCGGCGACTTGAGCGGAGACTACTGTGGCGTGTGGAGGGTGTCATGGGTTAACCGAGGCCGTGACCAACGCCGCGCTCTTCCGTGACACAAGCAATCAATGCTCACCACGCAAAACTCCCCTCTCCCCTCGAACAAGGGCAAATCTTCAACTGGCGTAAAGCCTTGGTCCCAGCTGCCCCCAGAGATAATCAAGTGTGTCCAATCGCCCTTTATCTCCCCTCCTGCTCTCACCCAAATACCCAAATAACACCTCTAGGCTCATCGCCACAGACTATATCCTAGACGTGTCCAACTCGGCCTACTGTCCCTCCACATGGGACCTCCGCGAACATTGGCCACACCGCATCGTCTATACCACCTTCCGCGACGCGTTTGCCCTAGAAAAGTTGATGACTGTCTGTCCATCTTGGGGTTCTGCGCGTGAGCCACAATCGCGTCCTAGCGCGTGCTACCACCCTGATCATTGTCTCCAGTCGAATGGCATCGCTTTTGGTCCCATGCGTGTTGTGCGATCGACCCCCTTGATACCCTCGCACAGCATACTGTCACTCAGCACAACGACAATTCGTCCGCCCCACAGCGCGTCTCCCCGTATCACCAGTTTCGCCTAATCACCCAATGCTCTTGTTACGTCTGCAGAATCAACAATCCAGGAACCAATGTTGGTCTTGCAGCGGCAAAACGCGCCGTGGCCGTCCCTTTAATGGGCACGATCCTCACTTGTCGCGAGCACCGGAAAAGCACATATTGCGGCTTATGTCTCCGCGAGGCACCCCCACGCTGCGATCTTTTTACACCGGAAGTAGCTGCCGTTGGTTGCATCGAGAATGAAGACTTGGAGACCTGGCCGGCCGTCGCTGCAACATGTCGTAGCTGTCGTAGTGAATGGCTTTGGCGACGCATGAACGTCGCTGCTCCCGACCGCGAAGTCGTTCCCGGTGGGTCATCATATTGGTCCTCACTCGATTGGGAGGTACGACAGAGCATCGATGCTTTCATCGAAGCGGGTGAGGGCACTCTCGGCGAGATCATCCAGGTAGCACGGGAGAAACACTGGTTGAATCGTTACACCCGGGTCAGGATGCATATGGAGCATGCACTCGCCCAGCAAAGACTTGACATGCGTACCAATGGCTATGTCTACGAAAATACCGATGAGGATACAACCACCGGGGAGATCGACCCAGATGATTACGAAACACTCGCCATGGCCGAGGAGTTGCACAGTGTACGCGACATGGCACAATCGGATTGGGCGCGCATACGCATCCTCGACGGACTCTGGCTCTCACCAGCGGACGACTGGTACGGATGTCATCCCCGACACCCCCCATCTGCAGAACATCCAGTGCCATGGGCACTTGCCACCTCCGACGAACAAGTGCATCCTGTCCCAACGACTCTCCGCGTGCCCCCTGCGCCGACGTACCATCTCGCTGACCAACTTTACCGTGTATTCGAGCGTCAATTACGCAAAATTCTTCTCCCAGCAATGCAAAACATAATCAAGAGAATTATGTTCCAAGGTCGCGCCGAAGCAATGAAGTCCGTTGCCACCATGGAGCTGGACGATGTGCTACGTGCACTTCAACAGGCATGGGCATGGAGCAAGGACCTCCGTCGACCTCCTGTACACGAGAACAACGATCCGGACCCTGGCACCCCGGTAGACGATGCATGTTCCAGCTCTAAATCAGAAACTTCGCATACCACCAGTCCAGTCTTGAGTACTGCGACGTTGCAAACGACCCCGTCTCCACCGCCAAGTGACGACAAAAGGGAGAAGGACGGTGATGCAGAATCACCTAGCGAGGAGGTCCCCCGGATGAATCTTTTCACCGAGTTGGGCCCCCCCGAGCCGTCCAACCTCCTCCGTGATATACCGTATGTCCCAACAACGCTACAAGAAATGCCCACATTTTCCCTCAAGGCGTTCATAGAGGTGAGTATTTCCAGAAGTTTCCATGTGTCAGTGGTTAACGCAGACCCATCAGGTTTGGCGTGAATCATATGCTCCTTTGTTTGCTTGCAGTTGTAAAATTTGCGAGCGTGCCATGCTTCATCGTGATGTTGGCGACACCGTCCGCCCGAACGACACTAACTACGTCGTACCTTCACATCCAGCATCATACCCTCAACGGGGGCAGCATCGAACTGCAACGGGGAATACCATTCGCTTAGAAGAGGCCGTGTACGAAGAGGAAGAGGAGGAAGAAGAGGACGATGAGGAAATAACGTACTCTGACTACTCGGATGGAGACCAGGTGGCATATGCCGACGGGACGGATGCGGACGTTGCACTCGCGTCTCGGAAGCGCGACTATGAGCATGGGGGCCGTGATCCTCGCACCCAAGCGGAGACAGAGAATGGCGCTTTAAGGACCCCACCGAAGCGTTCTCGGGTGGAAGGCGAGTATTCTCCGCTGACAGCTGCTGAGGCGTCAGCCGCGAGGATTTCGAAACGCGGGTCCGAGGAGGTTGAGTTGTCGAGTGTTGCGGCAGGAAAGCGTCCACGCGTCGCCGACGGGGAAACTGAGGGTGGAGATGGATCGACAACGCCACCAGAAAGCGGGAACGCCACTACGCTGAGCAGCAGGGAATCATCGTTGATACGCTTGCAGACGACGCAGCAGACGACGACGACGGGTAGAGAGGGCGTAGGTGTTGAGACGTGATCGGCGCAGGACGACGACAGTGATGACGATGTTGAAATCAATCAATTAGTTGTATGATAATGATATGTGAGTTGCAACGTTCGTTTCCCTCTTCGTGGATTTTACCCAGTGCCCCATTGAGCGTGTGCTGACATTATTGCTTCTCTGTTTTATTAGCTTTTGTCTTTGTTTGTACGCCACTGTATCAATTCCGATCTTTTCGCGTCGCGATAGCGTTGTATGTCACTGTCATCGAGATGGGGCCGCGCAGCGACAAAGTGTCTGTTCTCTTCACTGACTATTTTGGTGGCACGTTCTGTGTATCATACAGTACTGCCACCGCCCACCAATCTCTTTTGCAACTAGCCATCCAAATTCCTCTTAACTTCGAACCTCAGTCGTGTATCTTGTGTTTGTGGACATTTCTTTTCCCGCTCAGCGGGCTAGATTCCTATTATCACTGAGCGATCGGAGTTTACTTTTGGTCTCCAAGCCCCCTTGACCTTGATGAGAACAAGCATCACGATGCACTTCATTCACCGTTATCATCACCAACCACTCGTTGCTAGGGTATATTCTTCGTCGGCAATACAAAAAGACAACACGTATTCACGACGATGGGCTGTGCGTGGCAAGTATTATGCTTTTTCAGGTCCGTGGTATTGTATGTATGGCGGCACTTTACATAATCTAGTGTCCAATCAGGTCAATAACCCCTTGTTGCGCGATCAAAAAAATGGAAGGGAGATGAGAAAGGAGAGAATGAGAAAGACTGTCCCGTCACTAAAACGTGATCACAATCGACACAATCGGGCTATGAGATCAAAAGAGTGCGGCGCCAAACACGGCGCCACACGCCGCAAGAGCCATGCCACTCCATCCCCGCACATCGGGCATCCAGACCGCTGCGGGCGCTCCATTAAATGTCGATGATGAGTTGAACGGGCCTGGTGAGGTTGTCGATGCGGAGGATGATGATGAGGGCAGCGCGGCGGTAGACGCGAAGGAGAGCGTGACGTTGTCGATTGAGCAGAATCGCTGGGCGAGGGTTTCCGCTGACGGCACGTTCGCGCCGCAACTTTTTGCGACACAGGCATATAATGCGGTTGAAAACGTCCTGTTTTGGTGGTGAGAATACGCGTATGACAGGTGAAAGCATGGTGCTTGGCGTACTGGTTTGTGCAATAACAGGCGACTGCTGTGATGCTGGTGCAATTTACTTGCGCTACCGCATCGGTAAAGCAGTTGGTCACTACGTAATAGGAACCGCGGGGATGGGTGGAAATAAGAAAAAAAAATTAGCCCGAGGATAGAGAGCCGGAAGAATATAATGATTTTGTTTTGGCTTGGGGGTTTGGGTTGGGATGACACGTACCACATGTGGGATAACCCGAGAGACTTGGAAATGGCGCCGAGGTGGTCGTCGAGGGAGTCGTGCTAGGGCCGACGGTGATAGGTACGGAAGTGACGATTGTCGAGCCTTGAGAATTAGTGGTGGTAACGTTCGCGAACGAGGTGGAGGTGGCGGATGCCGTGCTGTTCGTTGCTGCTGTACTGTTGGAAGCATTACTCCCAGAACTTGGAGAATTGGTGGCAGAGTCAGGTGATGAGGAGGAGGGGTCCTGGGCGGTAGAGAGGGTAGGAGAAAATGTGGGGAAGAGGGAGAGGAGGAAGAGGAAGAGGGTGTAGAAGAGATTCATGGCTCCTGGAAAGAGAAGAAGGGGTAAAAGCGTCAAAGCGTCGAACTCGAGTCGCGTGGTGTCAACCTTCCCCGGGCCGGAGCGCCTTACCACTTCCGTGTATGTTTTAGTAGATCTCACTCTTCACTTGTTCCCCTCTCGATCGCTCAGAAACCCTGAGACGTGTTCAGCTAGGGGACAGGGGATAGAACCCAGCTCAGCATTAATATGGCTGGCTCCAGCGAATATATAAGAGGCCGCCGTCTGGTCCACCCCTTTGTCCTCGTCGCCTAGTACGATGCCATCATTTCCACCATTTCCCTTCTCATCCCCTCTGCCCGTGGCCCACTCTTCAGATGGTGACGATACGGATGCCTCAACCGGTGAAATAGACAGCAATGCGACTCCTGAAACCATCGCTAGTTTAACTCATGTCAGCGATGTCCCCGTTGGCCTCTCAAACGCGCAGTATGTCCAGCAAAAGCGTAAGATGCTTGACGCAGTGAATCGTCTCCGGGCGACCGGGTATGGATATTCGATCATATCCTTTAATCTTTCACTCGCCTCATGTCACCCTCCCCGCAGCGCTCACCTAGACCTTGATATACCTGTTATCACTGTCCTCGGATCTCAGAGTACTGGAAAGTCGTCACTCATAGAGGCGATCTCAGGTATTACCCTCCCTCGAGCATCCGGCACGTGCACGAGGTACGCGTCTTCAAACTCTCGCTTGCATACATCCCACACGCCTTATCGCATACTCGCAGGTGTCCTACAGAATGTCAGCTTTCGCACTCCATCGAGCCATGGCGTTGCGTTGTCTCGCTCCGTATGGTCTCAGATGAGAACGGAGTCGATCTACCCCAACCTTATAGAGTCGAATTCGGCGACCCCATATTCGATAAGCCTCTTGTCACAGAGCGGATTCGCCGTGCCCAGCGTGCAATCCTGAACCCAAACACTCCAACTAGTAGATTCTTAGAAGCATCTCTTGACTCCCTAGAAGGAAGGCAGTTGTCATTCTCTTCAAACTCTGTGTGCTTGGAGATAAGCGGAAACGGCATTGATGATCTGTTTTTTGTTGACCTCCCAGGTGTGTATTATGAAGGTCAATGTTTCTCAGCTGACTAAATCATGACAGGTTTGATACCTGGTGGAGACCCTCACGATTCCAGTCTGGTTGAAAAGCTCGCAAAGTCATACATATCCAAGGATAGCTGTATTATCCTCTTAACTATTGCTTGCGAAAGTCCGCTCGTCATTACCTCTACCCGTATCAATCACTTACCATCATTAATAGCCGATTACGAAAACCAAGGTGCACACCGCCTCGCTTCTCAGTATGACACAAACGGCTCGCGAACCATCGGTATGCCCATCTTGTATTGGGGTTCGTCCGTTAAGTAGCTGATGCTCGTTGCGCAGGTGTTCTTACGAAGCCTGACAGAATCCCAATAGGAGAAGAAAGTAGTTGGATCCAGATGATCGAAGGTCGGAATGATGAGGAGGAGAGTGGAGTCGAGTATTTTTCTGTGAAGAACCCTGATTCACAGGACATAAAGAATGGTATTACCTACGAACAGGCACGGCAAAAGGAAGCGGAGTTCTTTTCGACTAAAGCACCTTGGTCCAACCTAGATTGGCTGTACCAGCAACGCTTAGGTACGGAGAAGCTTACACGACGTCTTGGCGAACTTCTGTCCAATCTGATATCTAAACGGTACAGTCTTTGCTAGACTCTAGACTAAGATCCAAAACTTACTGAAACGTTCGACAGACTTCCCGAGTTGGAGGAGGAACTCGAAAAGCTACTGGATCGGACCACTCACGACCTTTCGCGTCTCCCAAGCCCACCATCCTCTGAGCCCGTCGGGGAGATCCTGAGACTGATTGGGTCGTTTGCGCGATCCATTGAGTACCTTGTCGAAGGCACTCCAGATGACAATGGTTTGATCCAATCACTTCGTGAACCACGAAGGAGCTTCAAGAAGGCAATACGTCAAACAGCACCCGATTTCCGTCCACTCGCTCGCCCCAAGAAATCTATATGGTCGTCTAAGCAGCTGGCAATACCTGAGGCTCCCGCGCCTATTTTTCTCAAGGATGAAGAAGAAGAGTGGCAAGACCAGACCAGTTCCAGTGACGCCATTTTTATCGAGGATGTTATGAGGAGGGCGAACTCGTAAGGATGCATGATCTACCCGATTCTGCGCTTAGTTTGGATTCCATCAGGGCTGTTACTCGGGAATTGCCAAATAATTTCCCATTCATTGTCAAGAAGCATTTTATCGGTACTGTAATAAAGGAATGGCATTCGCCCTCGAAGAAACTCTTCGATGTCACGAGGAAGGAGCTCACCAGACGTGTCAAGGAAGTGATTGAAGACCACTTTTCCCAATATACCCAGGGCCACCTCAAGCAACGAGTTATGTAGGCTACGTTTCGAACCCTCTGTCTCGCGTCCTTTACTGACGTATTCTAGATCCATTGTGCATGGTCACATACAGAGGTGTGCAGATGCGGCTGAGCAACGCATCAACTTTCTGCTGGAAGAAGAAGAGGAACCATTCACCTTGAATGAACACTATTTCATGGATTATCGCTCGAAGTTTTTAGGATATTACAAGGGAATTCGCCAAAAGACCGAGAGCAGCTTCGTAGACGAATTGCAGAACGAAGAAAACAAGCAGCTACTGAGCAGGGCGACTTCTGCCCTTGCTGCATTGGGCTTTTCCAATGTCGACCCTTCGACCTTGCCCCGGCTGCTCCCACCGGACCCTATGGAATCTGCCATCGAAATAATGGCCGAGGTCCGAGCTTATTTCCAAGGTTCTTAATGTCTCTCCTTTCTTAGTTTGATATTGCATGGTTGACGCGATATGAATCACAGTCGCATACAAGCGCTTCGTTGATAATGTACCGATGGCCATCGACCGCACGATGGTACGTGGCCTCAAGTTTGGCCTCGAATCGGCGCTTTTCAATGGCATGGAGATTAGCGGGCAGGGAGGATATGAGCGTTGTAGGTTGCTCCTGAGCGAGCCGGGAGACATCGTTGCGCGCCGTACCGAGCTGCAGAAGAGGCGTGACCGACTTGGGAGGGCAAAAGAGGAGCTTTTGCAGGCATTTGGATGACCGCCGGCCAGGACGTTTGGTTAATCTCGTGTCATTCAATTAAGGTATTCGAACAACACATTATTATGGAACTTTGGAGGGTGTCAATCTTTGAGCGCGCTAGTTCATTTTCGTACAACTACAGTACAGTATATAACCTTGGCCTTTGAGGCCGCGCATGAGCCACCTTCCCGGTCCGCCTCCGCGGCACGCCGACGGCCAAGTTGCATTTCCTTGGTTGGTCACCGTCGTTTTCTGATTACCATCCGAGTCGCCCTGTACCAGTAGGGCTCGGGGCTGGTACCCCGGCGCTTTGTGTTTCAATGCCCCAGTCTGTTGATAGGCCCCGAGGTGGAACGCACTCCTTTGCGGTATCGCTCGCGACCTACTCGCACAAGCTGCTATCAAGTCTCAATGATAAGGCGTATGTTATTAGTGCACCACTGGATGGTAGGATACAAAGGGAAATAAATCGATTACGATCACAGAAAAAATAGACTCAGCAAAGCAGTCGGAGATGAAGTTGTACAGACGGCAAGAGGCTGAAACCCACACGCAGTACTGACTCAGAGGGGACAACCTGGCCCCTCACAGGATCACACCAGGCGGAAAGGTTATATTAAATGGAAGTATCAGTAACTTGTTTTAGATGAAAAAAGATGCGTCAACCCACTCGACCTGGCCATAAGCTTGTGGAAATTCTTGAGTAAGTTGAGAATAGGTCGAGATAGGTTGGATCTGATGTCGCAGGCGGTTAAGGAGAGCCTGTACACCATAGGTATGATACCGTGAAATTGTCTTCAACGCTTCATACCAAGCAGAGGGGGACCAGGAATTGGTGCAGGAGTGCCAAGGATGATAAATGTAACGCCATTTAGCAGCGTAGGACAAAAATGAATGACCGAATCCACCTTTTGGGTCACACCTTGAGACCTAGCCCACAATATTAACACCCACAAGGCTGGGCGCACGAAATATCTATGATGGTAGAGTCTTCGTCCTCATTGTTTCTCACGACCGGGTCGAGCAGATGGGTGGTAATGGAGGAGATCTGGGCACCGGTATCCCAAAGGTACCAGACATTTTCGAAGACGGATTGAGGTGGAGCGTCTGTCTGATCCTCGGCGCTGGTAATGATGATACGAGTGGCTTGGATGAAAATGAATGAGAGCTGGTCGGCGGCGGCATCCTAGGACAGTCAGTGGGATTACCATCCGCATCCGGAAACGGATTGCTTAGTAAGCGGCTCAAGAGGACGCGCTTGATGGGATGATGGCTTTCACTGAGTCGATGAACGACTTGAAGTCCAGCAGCGGGGGAGGAGCATTACAAACCAGGACGTAACCCCTCAACCACGGCAAACTCAAAGTGACAATCAGTTGCGGCGCCCCCCACGACTATTGCAACAACTGCCAGGTTGTGGCGAGTCTCGGCTAAATTGACTGCTCTCGTCGCCGTTATCCTTAGCTGCATGGATGTGGCACCTCTTATTCTCCTTGTAGTCCGAGCCTGATTGGCTAGGGGGCTGACTGGTCGTCTTTTGGGCGTCCGATGTGCGCCCGTATCCTGGTATCCACGCGTCTTAGCATGTGCCGTCTCTTCGCAATTTCATCAGTAGTTCCCTATGCCATCTGAATGCACCGCCGGTTACTGCACCGCCGTTCCTTATTCGTCTATGTGTGTTCTTTTCTGAGTTCTACTTTGAATGAGTTGACCATTTATGGACCTAGCGCTCCAGGTCCGTTTCATGAGCAGGGCCTCATGTCTGCCTAATCGACCCACCAAAAGGTCTCGCCACTTAGTCTCGCCACCGTGACCAAGAACACCCCTCGGATCACTTTCAGATGTCTTGCACAATTTATGCCACATTTTTTCTCACCATGAATCTATAAAAGCCCAATCCTTGCAAGCCCTTGTCTCCTTCAGAGGACGCAACGTTCTTACTTTCACTTCTCCACAAGTCTTTAACAGATATGACCTTTTCTGACAGCGGTACAGACCCGGATAGTAGCTTTGGGATTCCGGGTAGCCTTGCTGATACTGGCACCACTGGTTCGCCAGCTGGTCTGTCAGAACCGCCACAGGAGAGCCGCAGGATGATCGACGCTATGGATCGTTTTGGTGCAAAGAAGTGAGAATCATCCTCATTATTACTGTCCACCGCTGGTCTTAACATTCTTTGTTCTTGCAGCACCCGTAATACCGTTGTCCTGGGTTCTCCGAGCGTTGGAAGACTGTCATCCATGGAGGCCAACCCGGACACTTCCTCATCCGATACCGCCGATGCACCTGGGGCAGTCGGTCTCTCAGACCCCCAATACGTCGCCGAGAGACGCAAGATGCTCGATACTGTGAATCGTCTTCGTGGGACAGGGTGAGAGTTTACCTCTCTTTTTCGCTGTCCGTTGCCCATCTCAACTTTGTTCTCACAGTGCTCACTTGGAGCTCGACATTCCCATCATCGCGGTCCTGGGTTCCCAAAGCGCTGGAAAGTCATCGCTTATAGAGGCCATATCAGGTATTACCTTACCACGCGCTTCGGGCACTTGTACTAGGTAATGCATCATCAAGCCCTTCCTTCCTATTTTTGCCGCGGGTCTCATGCGCTGCGCGTAGGTGCCCGACGGAATGCCAACTGTCGCGCTCAAAGTCGAACGCGCCCTGGCGTTGTGTGGTGTCGTTGCGCATCGTCACGGAGGGTGGCTCGGAGCTCCAACAGCCCCGTAGACTTGAGTTTGGCGATCCCATCTACTCCAAGTCCCTCGTCACTGAGCGGATTCGTCGCGCCCAGTGTGCAATCCTCAATCCCAACACACCGTCCACCTTTTTCCTGAATGCTCCTCCTGATGCCTTAGAACAGAAGGATTTGTCATTTTCGTCCAACTCAGTCTGCCTAGAGATAAGCGGAAAGGACGTTGAGGATTTGTCCTTTGTCGACCTCCCAGGTGCGTAATATAAATAGTTTGATCGGATAATCGATCAAGCCATGGCAGGCTTGATTGTCGGAGGGGAACCACGTGACGCTCGTCTCGTTCAACAACTCGCCGAAGAGCACATTCGTAAGGAAAGCTGCATCATCTTATTGACAATTGCGTGCGAAAGTACGCCAACCTTCTACCTTCCTTGTGTAGTCCCCGCTTCATTGATGTGAACAGCGGATTTCGAGAATCAAAGTGCGCACCGCCTCGCAGAGGCATTTGACCCACAGGGCACTCGAACCATCGGTAGGGTTTTACATGATGGTCTTTCAAGCTGGTAAATGTTGCCGTGTTGTAGGTGTCCTCACCAAACCCGATCGGATACCCACGGGAGAAGAGGGTATTTGGATAAGCAAGATCCAGAATGGTGGGAATGACCGAGGGATCGAGTATTACTCGGTCAAGAATCCCGATTCCCAGGATATCAGAAATGGAATCACGTACGAGCAAGCTCGAGAGAAGGAGACTGGGTTCTTTTCGACCAACGCTCCGTGGTCAGACCTGGATTGGCTTTACAAGCGGCGCTTGGGCACGGATAAGCTAACGCGACGTCTAGGCCAAGTTCTATCCAACTTGATTTCCAAGCGGTAAGTTTGCAGTACGTCGAAACCTTCGGGGTTGATTGTGATTGTTTGGTACTAGGCTTCCAGAGCTACAGGGAGAGCTCGACAGGTTGCTCGAGCAGGTGAATGATAATATTTCGGGTCTCCCGGATCCGCCGTCCTCCGAGCCAGTGGTGGAGATTATGAAACGGATAGGCATCTTTGTCCGCTCTATTGAGCACATCATCGCCGGTGCCCCCGATGAGGATGGTCTCATACAAGCCCTTCGTCAGCCACGCGAGCAATTCAAGGGAGAAGTTCGCCGGACAGCACCGGACTTTTACCCGCTTGAGCGATCTCGAGACGTTAACTCTGTGCCAGTTCTCCCTCAGCCGGATTTTCTCGCTAACGAAGAAGAAGAGTCGGAGTGGCAGCTGACTGACATAAATCGGGTCATTTTTGCTGACGAAGTCCTGGAGCGGGCGAACTCGTAAGTATATGCTTTCTGCCCCATTGTGCTATCAAGCCTGTCATGACCTCCATCCTGTCAGTGCACGGACCCGGGAACTACCAAATAACTACCCCTATATTGTCAAAAAACAATATATTGGTGCCATCGTGAAATTATGGAACCGACCGTCGCAGCAGCTGTTCGGCTTTGCAAAGAAAGAACTTAACAAACACATCAAGCTGCAGATTGAAAACAATTTCTCACAGTATACCTATGGTCAACTGAAGCAGCGGGTCACGTATGCTTCGCGTTTTTTTCCTACCAGTGTTTCATTTATTAATGATAGCTCAGGAATATCATGAAAGGCCACATAGAGAGATGTGCTGATGCTGCGGCACAGCACATTGTCTCTTTACTAGAGGAAGAGAAAGAACCTTTCACTATAAACGAACACTATTTTGGGGATTATCGTTCGAAGTTCTTGCAGTACTACAAGGAGGCCAGGCAAAAAGCTATGAGCCAGTTTAAACGGAACCTTGAAAATAGGGACGACGGAGATATGATGGCAGCCATGCGCGACACACTCTGCTCCCTGACCAGGATGGGGCTGGAGGCAAACGCCTCGTCACTAGCTAACCTACTCCCACCGGATCGCATGGACCCAGCCATTGAAATAATGGCGGATGTCCGCGCGTATTTCCAAGGTTCGTAAGATATTCTCTTGCATCACCATGTGCATCACCATGCCTGACCCACATTTATATCACAGTCGCATACAAACGGTTTGTCGACAATGTTCCAATGGGCATCGATAGGACGCTGGTGCGCGGGGTGACCCGTGACCTCGAGGGAGTGATCTTGAGTGGTCTTGCTATCAACGGCCCCGAGGGGTATGAGCGGTGCAAGATGCTCCTGAGTGAGCCGGAAGAGATCGCCGAGCGTCGCAGCGAGTACGAAAAGAGGCGGAACCGGCTGTTATCGGCCAAAGAAGAGTTGATGGAAATGTTCGTGTGATTGTGATGATCGGGTAGAATGACGCGATTATGTGATGTTGGTGTCATGTTTCTAGCTGCGGACCATCTTCTTTCTTCTTCACCGTCAGAACACATCGACGCCCCCATCCGCAGCATCCGCAGGACCACGTTATCTCACAGGCCCATCCACTAGACTTTATATATATGTGCACGGAATATAAAGAAGTTCATAAATGATGCCGACGCGTTTGTTACTGCGGGTGGCGTACAAGCGCGCACTCTTATCCCACAACCCTCGTCCCAGAAAAGCCAGGCGCAGTCTAGCTGTCCTCGTACTGTACTGATTCTCTCAGGACTACTAGGTTGTGGCACGCATGGATATTTTAGAACCGTCCCCCGTAAGTAAGGTTTTCTTTGCCCTTCTCAAATCTTGTTATCCTCCTTACTGCGAAACCCTCTCTAGGCCCCACCTACCCTCATCGTCCACAACTCCGACTCGCCATCGACAACTTCCACGCCACAAATGATTACGTTAGATCCCAACGAGTCCTCCACCACATCCACGCAGGTAGATCCCGAGGCGATTGTGGGCGGTGGTGACACGCAGTATACGCGCAAGCAACTGCGTGTCGTCAACAATCTCCACGACATCGGGTAGGTATTGCAATCATACATAGTTCAACTAGCTAACACCCGAAAGGCTCGACAATGACATTCCTCTCCCTATGATCGCCCTTATCGGCTCACAGAGCTCGGGCAAGTCGTCCCTTATCCATGCCATTTCAGGAGTTCCTCTTCCGAAGGCTCCGGGGGACGCATGCACGAGGCAATCATACTTCCCTTGCGTCATTTATTCTCTCCGTGTGGGCTGATTCTGTTTCTACATAGGTGCCCGATTGAGTGCCGCTTAATGCGAGGAGAATCCTGGTCGTGTCGCGTCTTCTTGCGTCGAGTTTCCAACTCAAGTGATGCGAACTCGTCTGAACAGAACAAGGAATCCTTCGGCGACGACATAACGGACAGGGAGTTAGTGAAGAATCGTGTCGAGCGAGCACAGTTGGCGATCCTTAATCCCAGCTTGCCCGCTGAGTCATTCTTGGATGCCGACATTGACTTGGAAGACCCGCCTGAACGCTCGTTCTCTTCAAACATCATTTGCTTGGAGATCACAGGTCCTGAATACAGCGACATTTCTTTCATAGATCTTCCGGGCACGTCTCTTAAATTTGAGCTGTACCGTACTGGTTTACTGATAGTTCTAATAGGTTTGATTCGTAATGTGGGCACAAGCGGGAATCGAAATGACATCCAACTGATCGAAAACTTGGCTGGGACTTATATTTCAAAACCGAACTGCCTGATTCTCATGACAATCACTTGCGAAAGTGTGTTGTCATGTCTTGTGTCAATCTAAAGTCTACTTACACAATCATCAGCGGACTTCGCCAACCAAGGCGCATATGGGCTTGCCCGTGACCATGATCCGCAAGGAAGTCGCACCGTTGGTAGGAAACCTTCGTGTTCGCGTTTTTGAACTCTCATTAACATATATTATGATTTTTTAGGTGTATTGACCAAGCCAGATAGAACTCCGGACGCTTCCCATGAGAAATGGGTGAGGTTTGTTGAGGGCGAAGCAGAGCCACTGCATCACGGGTGGTTCTGTGTCAAACTTCATGACACCGAGACCGCACACCAACAACCGACTCTGGCAGATGTCCGTGAACAAGAAGATCAATGGTTCAATAAGACATCTATTTGGCGAAGACTTCGGCAGGCTCGGAGCCATCTGGGCACGAAGCGGCTTGTTCACCGCCTCGAAGAAATCTTGTCCGATTTGATAACAACTCGGTGCGCAACAATCTATTTTGACTCAAACTTATGGTGAACAATACCTTCGTAGACTTGTGGACCTTAATCTACAAATCCGGGAACTGGAAGAAAAGACTGCCAGTGAACTAGAATCGCTGGGCAAGCCACCATCAGATGACAGCATTGGGGAAATCAATGCACTTATTGACCGACTTGTCTATGATATTGAGCGTGGGACAGAACGAAGAGGACGTGAAGAGGGAAATCTGCTGTACCTCATAGAAGATAAAGCGGTAACATTGAAGAAGAAGCTTAGGGAAACATGCCCCGAGTTCCGGCCATGGCGAAAGGACAAGCAGCCAGAATCGTTCACTTCGATCCCGGATATCTTTCTTGAAGAGGGTGACCCTCCTGCTGATCCGGAAACTCGGAAGATTGAGTACATAGACAATGTGATCAACAAAAAGACTCGGTGAGAGGTGACAGCACCCTTGCTTGTAACCCTAATTGACCCTGCATTTAGTTCATCTGCCCGGGGACTCCCAGATAGCGGGCAAAGTGAGGTGGCGGAGGAGTACCTCAAATCTGTCACAGCGCAGTGGGCTAAGCCAACAAATGACTTCACCAAAATTGCCGCAGACTTGGTCAAAACTTTTATTAAGGGAGCAATCAAAGCACAATGTGAGCATTTCTCGTATGGTGGATTATCCACCTACTTATGGTGAGGCCGCACTTCCATCTAATCAAGGCATGGTCATGTTTACATTTTCCAGGGGAGTGATTGACGTTCACTTGAAAGAGTGCCTCGAGAGGACACATGACGCCACAAATCTACTTCTCAAGTTGGAGCAGAGTGGACACACCCGCAACGATCGTTATTACCGCGAGTTCAAGGACAAGTTTCTGTCTCACTTCAAATTACATCGCGAACTTGCCTCAAGAAGTACTTTGCTACGAGATTTGATCCGCATGGCTTCTCCAAACGAGCCCCAACCCCATGCTTCGTTTGCCAGTCCAATCAATTCAGCAATATCGTCTCTGGGAAAAGCCGGATTTTCTGGGGTTGATGTGCTCCAACTCGCTAAGCTCCTCCCTTCTCAATCGTCTGATCCGGCTCTCGAGGACATGGCCGCGGCATCCGCAGGTTTTGAAGGTGCGTCTCATCTCATTGCGTCCTTCTGGCATGATAGATACTGTTTCTAAATTACAAATTGTTAGTTGCGTTGCATCGTTTTGTCGACTATGTTCCACTCGTTGTCGACATGGAGCTTGTCCAAGGGATTTATCGAGACTTGGGAATTGTTCTCCGCAAGAGTTTCAGATTCAGTGACGCGAATGCTGCGGAGCGGTGTAGTGAGTTCCTTCGGGAGTCGGACGAGGTCCGAGAAAGGCGCGAGTATCTGAGGCGAAGGAAGCGTCGCTTAGCCTCTGCAGTAGAAGAGCTGACCGAGTTCGGGTTCTGGACCTGATAAGTTTTGAGTATTTGCCATGTAGAAATAGATTCTTGCATTCGTCTGCGTACAACAAACATTTGGACCGTTCTAAGCTATGACTACATAAGATTCAAGGCTGGCCGATGGCCATGTAAGCGTGTCCTTCTGTACCTCTGTGACAGATTCAGGAAAGAAGATAAATCCCTGAGGGCATTTACGAGGAACCTGAAGGCGCATTCAAATTATCCCAAGCAGCGGCCATCGTTGCACGTTATTTGGCTCCACGACTCTCGTTATGTTGGCAGCTTATGGAATATTAATGCTGACGAGAAACGCATCACCACCTCGACAAAAGCTACCAATGGGACTCGGTGGCCTCGATTCATGACCACCGGCGGCACCCGGACCGGCACCCCCTTCCAGTTGGTCACTGGCAACTGAAGCACGCACTCCGAGTCTGTCCTGTATGATGATCCCTTTGTGTTCTCTGCTGTCCGCGGAATACGATCCAAGGGGTGCTACTCACCAGTTTTGGATCCGCCCTGTTCATGCTGGCTTACAATGACACTGGTTGGTCCGCAATGTCCTGAGCGCAATTGGCTAGGTTCTTGTAGATTGTAGAAGTAGGCGCCACACTCGTAATCTGTACGTCCTTCCCTGTTTTCAGATCGACCGGGTGTTCCTCTTGAGGTCTTGAGGGATTAACTTTTGTGCTTCCATGCGCACCCACGCACACCCATTTGGTGGTCACAAAAAAATTACACCACGTCACAACTTCTCACATGCTGCATGGCGGCTGATTGATGCACCGATGTGAAGTCAACGGCAGGCATCGATGTTAGCGAAGTTCTGACTAGGAAATTTTTGATTAGGAAATTTCAAAATTCAACAAATCGCCCCTCAGCGCTGGCAGTAGGCGCTAATCTACCCTACTAGGCATGTCGGCGACATGTCAGTATGTAGTGCCACATTTCCACATGCCTCCCCCCCCTCCTCCCACTGGCATCAAGAGCCTTTCTTGACTCCTGGGGTTACCGATGGCCGATTACGATATCTTCCGCGAACAGCTTTCGAACAGATATTCTACGTACGGACATGCTCTGTGGGAGCCGAGTCCATCGAAACCCAATGATCCTGTGAAAGTTGGTGACGTCGGTTACATACGCAGTGGCAGATTCTACCCTCTTTTCAATGCTCTACTTCCCGCAAAAGATCAATCCACCGTACCGAAAGATCATGAACAACTTACCCCCAAGAGACCAGATCATATCATCAGGGGTTCTCTTAGTTCCGACCATTACTGTTCAGCCGGAATAAGCGTGGAGCGTGAGTTAGACTTTCATGCCTCTAGGTAATTGTGATCTGCTGTCTAGAGTTTTCGTTACTGATATTGTCTCAGCCCGGATGACTTGCCAAAGGTTTCGTTTTCGAACGCGAGAAGGCGAGGCGCAATACTATCCCTCCCACTGGATGCTCGACGCGAAGACACTCAGGCGATGGGCGATTTTCGCGAGTGGATAGTTAAGCATATAGATTCTTGGTTCGCGTTCGCCCGAGAGCTTGGACTAGGAATCGAACGGATGGAAGAAATTATCCTGGTTACTGGTTGTGATCACGCGAGATCCTGGACCAATGTTGCTTTCTTTGGAGACCAATATGGTGCACAGGCATCGTTCGGAGTTGAAGTCAACCATGCCCCTCCCTTTACTGTCAATTGGCAACCCTTACCCGAGCGCGTTCGGGGAGCGGTGGTCCACCGAGGGCCTGGTGGGAGGGTACGTTGATACACCTTTCCTAGAATCAACGGACCCCAGACAACTTTAGCATGACTTTTTTCACTAGAACCTACCCGAGGACCAGTGTGTATTTATCCGAGGATTTCGTGTCTCTCGTATCTTCTGGAAATTGCCAAGACGTCTTAAGGCGGCGGCTGGTCCCTCTTCAGACCAAGGTGGCTACGATTATGATCCAGATACGGAAGTTATATCAATACCCGCGATTACAAAGGTGGAGAATTCTGTTCAACTTTTCTCCATCTTCCTCTGAGGTTTTAAAGTATCGAGATCCTCTTCACCTACTACAAGACTACATCACTGAAGTAAGTACTGGGTCCTATGTCCTGTCATTTCTGTGTAAATGCGACTAATCTTGACGTGAACTGTGCAGCGGGCACCTGACTGCGACATGGCTCTCGTTCACGACAAAGACTTGGTAAAGGTCTATGAATCCTGCCATGACGCCGTGAGTATAGTTTTGATTGGAAGTCGTATTTCGTCCTTATGTTAGCAGTTACCAGAAATCTACGAACCAGAAATGATGATGGATCACCTTCGGAAGTCTAACATGGCGATACATGAGGTTTCGTATGGTGAGCTCCGAATATTGACAGAATCATTACCTTTGATTTTTATGGGGCGTCCTCACAAAAAGATTTGTCCTCGTCGAGTAATAATGGTCCAAACACCGAGGGGTCTATTGTCAATGTTGCCACGGTATCACTGACATCCCAGAACTGGAGTACGTTGTGGATTCTATGTGAGATTGTCTCGCCTGACTCCGTCGCTCATGACAGACGCGGTGTCCCCATCACAATTGTCATCGGTCGTCTCCCAAAATATTGATCCCGGTTCCACTAGTAAATTGAGTCGGTGGGGATCACCAACTCTACCAGGCAGATTATCAATTCCAACGATACAAGAGGATACAAATGAGAATGAAAGCTCCTCACCGGCAGACGATGGCGAACGTGCGCTTTTCACACAGCAAGACGTCGCTGTTGGTCCTCTTCGTAGATCTGGGGATGCCTTTAAGTAATTCGTTGTCCTCACTACCCAAGAATCTCAACGCTTATCACCATTCTCAGGAACATCCTTCTGAGGTTTAGTAAGGTCAGAAGCGAACCATCCAACGTTTGCCCTTCTCAAATCCGACTATCCCCCTGACTGCGAAATTCTTTCTAGCCCACACCTACCACCATCGTTCACGACTCGGGTTCGGCGTCGGCGACAACATCCAAATCACGAATGATCACCCTAGATCCCATCGAGTTCTCCACCACAACCACTCTGGTTAATCCTGAAGCGATCGTGGGTGGTGGTGACACGCAGTACACTCGGAAGCAACTACGTCTTGTCAACAATCTCCACGACATCGGGTATGTATTGCAATAATCCATGGTTCATTTACCTAACAACCGAAAGGCTCGACAATGACATTCCTCTCCCTATGATCGCCCTTATCGGCTCACAGAGTTCGGGCAAGTCTTCACTTATCCATGCCATCTCAGGAGTTCCTCTTCCGAAGGCTCCGGGGGACGCATGCACGAGGTATATCATACTTCCCTTGCGTTATTTATTCTCTCCGTGTGGGCTGATTCTGCTCCCACATAGATGTCCGATTGAGTGTCGCTTAATGCGAGGAGAATCCTGGTCGTGTCGCGTCTTCTTGCGTCGAGTTTCCAACTCAAGTGATGTGAGCTTATCTGAACAGACCAAGGAACCATTCGGCGACGACATAACGGCCATGAATCTAGTGAAGAATCGCGTCGAGCGAGCACAGCTAGCGATCCTTAATCCCAGCTTGCCCGCTGAGTCATTCTTGGGTGCCGACATTGACTTGGGAGCCCCACCTGAACGCTCGTTCTCTTCGAGCATCGTTTGTTTGGAGATCACAGGTCCTGAATACAGCGACATTTCTTTCATAGATCTTCCGGGCACGTCTCTTAAATTTGAGCTGTACCGTACAGGTTTACTGACAGTCTAATAGGTTTGATTCGTAATGTGGGCACAAGCGGGAATCGAAATGACATCCAACTGATCGAAAACTTGGCTGGGACTTATATTTCAAAACCGAACTGCCTGATTCTCATGACAATCACATGCGAAAGTGTGTTGTCATGTCTTGTGTCAATCTAAAGCCTACTTACACAATCATCAGCGGACTTCGCCAACCAAGGCGCATATGGGCTTGCCCGTGACCATGATCCGCAAGGACTTCGCACCGTTGGTGGGACACCTTCATGTTTTAAATTATGAACTCTCATTCACACACATTGTGAGTGTTTAGGTGTATTGACCAAGCCAGATAGAACTCCGGAGACTTCCCATGGGAAATGGGTGAAGTTTATCAATGGCGAAATTGAGCCACTGCATCACGGATGGTTCTGTGTCAAGCTGCATAACACTGAGGCCGAACGCCAACAATCGACTCTGGCAGATGCCCGTGAACAAGAAGATGAATGGTTTAATAAGACACCTGTTTGGCGAGGACTTCGGCAGGCTCGGAGCCATCTGGGCACGAAGCGGCTTGTTCACCGCCTCGAAGAAATCTTATCAGAATTGATAACGGCTCGGTACGCAACAATCTATTTTGAGACTTCTTAGAACTTATGGTGAACAATACCTTCGTAGACTTGTGGACCTTAATCTACAAATCCGGGAACTGGAAGAAAAGACTGCCAATGAACTAGAATTGTTGGGCAAGCCACCATCAGATGACAGCATTGGGGAAATCAATGCACTTATTGACCGACTTGTCTATGATATTGAGCGTCGGACAGAACGAAGAGGACGTGGACATGGAAATCTATTATACCTCATAGAAGATGAAGCGGTAACGTTGAAGAGGAAGCTCAGGGAAACATGCCCCGAGTTCCGGCCATGGCGAAAGGACAAGCAACCAGAATCGTTCACGTCGATCCCGGATATCTTTCTTGAGGAGGGTGATCCTCCGGCCGATCCGGAAACTCGGGAGATAGTATACATAGACAATGTGATCAACAAAAAGACTCGGTGAGAGGTGACAGCACCCTTGCTTGTAACCCTAATTGACCCTGCGTTTTAGTTCATCTGCCCGGGGACTCCCAGATAGCGGGCAAAGTGAGGTGGCGGAGGAGTACCTCAAATCTGTCACAGCGCAGTGGGCTAAGCCAACAAATGAGTTCATCGAGAATGCCGGAGACTTGCTTAGAACCTCTATTGAGGAGGCAATCAAAGCACGATGTGGGCATCCCTCGTATGGTGGATTATCCACCCACTTACGGTGAGGCCACACTTCCATCTAGTCTGGGCATGGTCATGTTTACATTTTCCAGGGATGTGATTGACGTTCACTTGAAAGAGTGCCTCGAGAGGACACGGGACGCCACAAACCTACTTCTCAAGTTGGAGCAGAGTGGACACACCCGCAACGATCGTTATTACCGCGAGTTCAAGGACAAGTTTTTGTCACACTTCAAGTTACATCGCGAACTTGCCTCAAGAAGTACTTTGCTACGAGATTTGATCCGCATGGCTTCTCCAAACGAGCCCCAACCCCATGCCCCGTTTACCAACCAGATAAATTCAGCGATCTCGTCTCTGGGAAAAGCCGGATTCTCTGGGGTCGATGTGCTCCAACTGGCCAAGCTCCTCCCTTCTCAATCGTCTGATCCGGCTCTCGAAGACATGGCCGCGGCATCCGCAGGCTTTGAAGGTGCGTCTCATCTCATTGCATCCTTCCAGCATGATAGAGGCTTTTCCTGAACCATAAATTCTTAGTTGCTCTGCACCGCTTTGTGGACTATGTTCCACTCATCGTCGACACGGAGCTTGTCCAAGGGGTTTGTCAAGACTTAGCAATGGTTCTCCGCAAGAGTTTCAGATTTGGTGACGCGAATGCTGCGGAGCGGTGTAGCGAGTTCCTTCGGGAGTCGGGCGAGGACCGGGAAAGGCGCGAGTATCTGAGGCAAAGGAAGCGCCGCTTGGCCTCTGCAATAGAAGAGCTGACCGAGTTCGGCTTCTGGTCTTGAATAAGTGCTCGGCATTTGCCGTGTTTGAATTCAGCGTGTAATAGAAAGACTGTTACATTTGTCTGCGTACAACAAAAACATTTGGATCGTTCTGTGACTGCTTAAGAAACTTGGAAGCTAGACGAAGCCCCCGAAAACGTAGTGATAGACCCAATGAAAGGTTTAGAGTCGCCGAAATATACCAGTCGATAAGTTCCACCTTGAAAGGGCCATCAGTTAGATAGACTCATGATGCTAAGGCGTCTGGTCCGCGTACTTGGTGTCCCAGGTTCGATAGTCCTGTACAGATACGCGTCAAAGAGCACTTGTACAGAGAGCCTTTTCCACTTACCACGATATGTTGACAGTGCTAGTTCCAAATAACTTACAAATAATTGGAATTTGAGAATTTAACAATTAGGTTTAGGTGAGGGACTTACACCGTTTGTCCTTAGCCATCGATATATAGTCGATGGGTGGGAGTCTGACCGTACGGCCTTCCAACCGCCACTGACGAGCTGCTCAACAGACAGGAACGTGTCTTCCAGTCGCAAGTTATTCTTCAATACAAGTCGGCATCAGTCCATAGGCTGATGTCATAACGGCAGTTGAAGGCACGAGCATACGCACACGGGGATTAGCTCCAACGAATTGGACAGTGACTGTTTGGCCAGCTGTGAATGTCGACCCTGCGGGCACATCGACTAGCTTGTCCCCGAAGTTATGGCCGATATCTGGACTGTCGAAGACGACACCAATCTTTTGTTAAACAACGGCGAACAATTACTAGTGTCAGCAGTATTCAGACTGAGAAAGCCAAAAACGCGACGTACGCGCAATGATATTGCACGTGACGTCAAGTCGGGAGGAGCTGTGTCGGACGGAGGTACAGCTCCGGCCGTCACATTGTCGGCCAAGTAGGACACCAGGTCGGAATACTTGTCAATGTATGCGTCGAGGGTATCTACAAACATCCCAATATAAACAAGCGAGTTTCGTTAGAGCCAAAAACGAATAGGAAGTGTTACAAGGTCCGAAGAGAGTTGAAGCGCCTTCGTAACGTTGAACGCCATATTCCTCAATTGTAGTAACGTAGTGCGCGTATGTATTGGCTGGCCCTGCAATTACCACATATACGTCTTCCCCGATTATTCCATTAGCGGTGAGTCGAGCCCGAACCGCGTTTCTGTACAGATAAAGAGACAACGCTTAGTGCCACTTTGTATTAGAAAAATGGGCCAATAGGAGAAGGTTTCCGATAGCCCCGTAGCGAGATGTGACATGCGTTTCCGGACATACCGTATCCGTCTGCCTGCCATGGTGGTCATTTCTCCCGGGATGACCAATATAACGAGGTTGCCAACACGAAACATCTGAATGTTCACAATGCTGGGGGACCAGTCATACGGGAAATGCGCATATCCCTTGAAAAAGAAAATAAGCATGGGAAGAGCGTCATTCCCGGAAAGCTGGCAGCCCTACGAACGGTATTCAAAAGAACCGGTTTCGGGAATTGACAAGAGACTTGATCCTCATTGGGCAGGGGCGTAACTGCGCCTACAAGTCACAGGAATCGTAAACGCAATGAGTCAAAAAAAAAACTGTCGGCAGAAGAGATAAAGCAGAAATGAATAGAGTCCGGGCCAATCAAAGCGATTGGCAATTTGTGCCGACATGACGAGGAGAACCACTGGAGAACCACACCTTTCACAAGCTCCCAAAACGGGTTCCTGAATAAACGTCAGAGCGGAGTCGTCGGACAGATGGAAGGAATTACTGCGGCGTAGTCGCGTTATCTCCCTGGACAAAGTCAAACGCCCCAGGCCCATCACTGACACAAGATGGAAAAATAAATTAAGAAACAAAAATTTACAGCGACAGAAGTTAAATACGAACGTTGTTCCACCGGCGAACGAGTACCCTTCATAAATGTCAAATCAGCTCTGAGAAAATAAGAAAAATAGCTGTGATCGACCGCACCAAGTGCCGCTGGGCAAGTGTGTACCTTCGTCCCATTTGGAAGAGTAAATGAGTAGGAGGACCTTGATGTTCAGTATCGAGTCAATTGAAATTTTACTTGTTGAATGTGAACAAATTCTATCGCCCATCTGCCTACCGTTCAGTGGCCAATAGAAGCCGTGGATTTGCTTACATAACTTGAACGGTAGGTAGGTGGGCGATAGTAGTTAACGTACATGTCGAGATATGTGTGTACACTGCGTACAGCACCAGTCACCAGAGCAAGCTCGCCATTCATAAGAGTGCGGGCGCCATCGACCTGTAGTTGTGCTATGATACGATTGGACTCGAAGTCTGAGATCCGGAAACCGGGCCCTCTAGTGGGATAGTAAGCCATCATTCAGCCTTCGGATACGGACCAAAAAGTACCAAAACGTACCGTCCGTGGCAGTCTTGAGCAGTGCCGCCACATGTCGAAGAATTGAAATCGCATGGTTGCCCATCCCAAGGTTTACCCGGACTCTCGCAGAAAGCACCAAGACTTTCAAAAAAGTTGTTGACGTTCAATTGGGTTCTCACGTGATACAGATAGGGCTTACGTGTTAGGGCTGGTGTCGCCAACATTGGCTAGAGGAAGTGTGAGAGTGCATGTCTTACGTGCAAGCGAAAACCGAAAGAGCTCACATTGAATGAATCCCGCAACAAAGTTGGTCTTACCAGGCATCGCATCTGGTTCAATGGAAGCTGTGATGCGGAGACAGCGGTAAAAAAAGAGCATATTAACAAGTTCTTCAACACCCACATTCGTATAAGTAGGCAGCCATGCCTTTGTTGTCGCTACTGATCAATGTGTTGTTCTTCCAATGTGAGTACTCAATACTAAATCATCTTGAAAAAGGAGAACAGGCTCACCTTGTACAGACTAGTCCCATGCACAGCAAAAAATGCCAAAAACCCTCTCGCTGCTCCGCTGGCATCCGCAAATTTCAGTAAGCTCAGCGCAGTGTCTTGATCGCCGTCATATTGGGCTCGTTCTTCCGCAGGATTCGCCAGGTATGCGCTCGGGCTACGATTACGGTTACCACCGTTGATAGTAACGTCCCCAAGAGCGAGGGAGCCAGGTGCAAGACTTGCGTGCGCGCGCTGCACAGCGAGCACGGTACCCTGTACGATCGCATTCGCCGTTTCGGGGACATAGCCCAACGACGTGATTTGCGGGAGAAGGTTCTCGGGGTATCCGCCGACACCTGCGTGCTGGTGCGTGCTCACGACCGCTATATTGCTGTCGGTGTAGACACCAGGAAAGAGCTCCGAGAGTCTGGAGACGATGGAACGCCGGATACCGCTGTCTCCGAAGGCTATGTCTGCGTGCCCCGCCGGAAGCCACATTACAGTGACGGCACATGGGTGGTGGTCAAGCGAGAGTAAGACCCGTGTTACGTTACAAACGGCTGACTGACCGGCATTGATGAAAACAAATCGGTTCGTTGAATTGGAGGCATCGGCTACGATGAATGCACGGCTACGCTGACGCATATGGAGCCCCGAGTCGGTTTGGGGTAGATGGGCATATCCCTAAGTCCGATGAGATGTCAACACTCGACTTGATTGTCACTCTTCGAAAAAGAAGTTTGGTGCCACCCGCATAGGCTTCTCTTCACGCAAAGCGAAGAGGGTCGCAGTCGGTGATGATAGACTCGGAGCATCGGTCGGGGCTCCAACCAGTGACGCACTCAGGAACTGGCATGTAGCTTCCATGGAAGCCCACTTCTCATACGAAAGCATCAGACTGGCGCAAACAGCCTTCGCAAATGACCCGAGTGTTCGATATCGTACAGGGAATAAGCGGAGAACCCGGGTGGTACGAAATGAAACAGGAATGATACTAAGGTCCGAAATTTGAAAACGTACCATCATGTTTGTCTCTACCACAGGTCTGAATCGAGTGACCCCAGAACGGTCAGGGAAGAATTGTCTCAGTATATGCACTATGAATATGGGGATAGCATTACCCAGTGATATCGCCAATTCCTGTAAAACCATGACGAGCGGCTCAGAATCACAGACCCTGGATAGAATGCACCAAAAATAACTCACCAAGACCCAATAGATATGGGGACTGCACCTGCAATGCGACAGGGCTAGCCTGCGCCTCGGCCTGCGCAATGCTCAACGCAAAGAATGCTGTCGCATATAGCCAAACACGAGTGCTAGTTCTCTGCATGGTGGATGAACGTCTGCTTGGAGAGAAAGTACAGAGGAAAATACAAGGAAGAGTGGGCATAACGGGACAAAGCATATGGCGCAGCTGTCCCACGTTGTTATAGACGCAGCCCACAGAAACTCATCCTTGGGTCCTCGGGATGGAATGGAGACAGTAATGTGACCGTACTGTACGTGGCGGCGGCACCAACCAAACTTGCCCTATTTTGGACTGAATTTAGGGACAATCATCTAGAGAAACCCGCGGTACACTGCCCTTCAACGATTTTAGATTTCAGAATCAAAAAAGAAGCTACCTTGTGGTCGCAAGAAGTATATCCATGATCACTGGTTACTGGTAGCAAGCGGCAATCAAGTTCGAGGTCGCAAGGCACGCATGGGAGTATTACAGTACGTGGTGTACCTTCCTCTATGCGGTCACATCGGGCTCTTCTGTGATTAGCTCCTTGGTTTGTCCGTTTTTGTTTGGGGTAGAGTGCAGCGAATTGGCGGGTAGCCTGCGCGTCCGTCTTGAAGTTTAGATGCTGGCACCGTGACGCTCATCTCTTGTTCTCGCCGAATGACAGTCCAACAACGATGAAGTCCGCTTATCAGCTCTCAGAACGAATAGGTGAATGTCTCACTGGTTGAAGCCACCCTCTTGTCCCTCATTGGTAGCCTCATGGACATAGCTACGTGTCAAGAAAGAACCGAACGATACGATGGCTGATGAGACCTGCGGCATTGCCAATGATTTGTCATCATTCAGGGCCACGTAGCCCCAAGCCAGAGCTTCAGCTTGATATCCGGTTCGGAGACGACCATAGCTGGGCTGCGAAGCTGAGAAGTGAAGTACTAAATCACTCCAACATCACATGGATTTAGAGTAAGCCGCGATGGTTCCTCCAATTCGAATCTGTACACTTTGAACGCCATTTTCACTTCAGTCGTCACCCTCAAACAACTTCGTTCCACGTTTCAATTCGATCCATTCACTCTCTAATTCGGAGTAGTTAGACAAGACTCAAGTGGTGTTACACCCTAGTTAGTGTCGTGCAATGGCTCCACAAAGGCGGAAGCGAAAAGCTAAAGCCTCGTGATTGCAAGTTGGACCAAGCGCTTTCTGGTCGCGCAAGTGGTCAATGTTCCCACAGGGTTGTAAACGAATAGAATACCACGGATGTGAGAGAAGACAGCTAAGTACAAACACAGCTAAATGCACAAGTGCACCTTTTCACACGTTGCATGCCCTGGACAGTGAGACCATTGACACGCAAGAAATCATGAGCCCGGTGGGATTCAGGCCATAGCCCTGGCCCACCGCCGCCCTTAACTTAGACACAAATGTCCATCGGAATATTTCAAAGCAAACAGCCGAAGTTAAGTCGGAGGCGAGCGGCACAATCAATAGCCTAGCAAAGAGCGTTTGTCTGCCGTCGGGAGAACGACCGGCCCTTCATCCTGCGAAACGATTAACCGAATATTCGGCCACAGCGTAGCGAAGAGATACTTACGCCGTTCGCGCGAAGAGCAATACGGCCACGGCGCGAGCGCTTGAAGAATTTGGAAGCAGCAAGGACCGCAAGCATGAAAAGAGCGGCAAAGAGCGCTCCGTACAACCCGGTCGCGAATGGCTGCTTGGCGTCTCCCCCTTGCAAGAAAGGAAGCGCTGGCATCCCCCACGGCGTCGGATTCGACACTGAGGAGGCGCCACAAGCCTTCATCCACTCCGTATTAGATCCGATCGCAGCGTTCTGCGGAAAGACGGTGGTCTGAGGCGTTTGATTATGTCTATGCAAAATAAACAAATACCTCAACGCGGTAAATGAATTCGGTCAGAGGGATGTCGGCCTTGTGGCCAAAAACGTGGATGGTACGGAATTCGTCACTAGTCCCGTTCTTAAACCTGAAGCGCAAAAAGTCCCGATTGTCGGGAAGTGAGCCGCGGCGTAGCTCGATAGCGAGGGCTGACGCATAGTCGGCTGCACACACGCTATTACGTGACAAGGAAAACAGACGAAGTCACGATTACACGTACGGATGCCTTGGAGCGTGGGGTCACTTTTATCCATCTCTGTCTGCTTAAAGAGAGAAATGAATGGCTGGTAGGTGGTTGACTCGAGGAGGAACTGCAAGGGATCGCCATCGTAGTCGATCCGCTCCAGTGAGCTGATGATGGATTGGAGAAGCGTACGGCCAGGGACTACGGCAATGTAGTCAGGTACTGCTTACGACAAAAAGGGTCTGGAGCGCACTGTTCCCAATGCCACCAATAGTAGTATCCGTGAAGACTCCCTGTTCGTGGAAATTAGCCCAATAGCGCGCCTGTTCGATCAGCGTAGGAGGAAGGCGATGCGCGTAGGTCCTGTTATGGGTCAATTGATGATACATGAAGTCATAGATCTACAAATGAGATGAATATCCTCTGTAAGGCCGAATCACTCTGGCAGAACAGGCGAAGCGTACGTTAACCTGTGATGTAAAAATCAGCATGCTGGCCCCACTATTCTAGAGGGCACTTACAATGTTTTCAAGGTTCAGATCGCTCGCAAGGCGGCCAAAGATGAAGTCATGTGCAATCCTGAAGAATGGCTGGGCTTGTTGTGCCGCGTCCTTGAACTCAGATGATTCATAGAACGTTTTCACATGTGCTTCAAACGTCTGAAATGTTCACGTCAGAGATCGTACTATACAGAAGTAAACTGCGAATACTGGGCAGTCCGTCCAACTCTCAAGCGAGCGATCATTGGAAGGCTCGACGGTCTCAGCTGCAAACGGAGTCAGGGACACAATCCGATACGTTTCGTGTATATAGCACCCACCAGGAACGTATTGGTATCCCCCGAGTGGGGCAGTGATCGCAGTCTCATTCGCGAGCACGATAGTATTCGCCGATGTGGGAGGGAATAGGCCCTGCAGGAGTGCGATGGTGGAGTCAAAGACAACACGACCCTCGCCGCCATTTTTGATTCGGGCGTGGACCTGGTCAAGGTCGACAAGTTTGGTGTGGACATTGCGAATATAGTTGGGTGAAGACTCGTCAAAGTATTCCTTGCGCAGGATCGAGCCAAGCTGGAACGCTTGGACCTGCACGTGACCACCAATCAATAGACGAAACATGCCCAATGTGCGTGTCAGCAAACCTCGCCCAGAGGGGTCGAGTCGGTATGGGAGCTTTTGTACGTGTAAGGATCCTGGTGATAGCCAGCACGGTCACCGTTGCGCGTGACTACAACGACACCGCGGACAGTGGGATGCGACATGTTGACCGAAGAGGAGTATGAGAAGGGACAAGACTGTAGAAAGTCTGGGTACCCTCCATGCACTAGATCGGGTTTATATGTATTTGCCAGCTACCTTGCGCATTCCAGGACATTCATAACTGGGGGGTCTGCGGGTGAGTTAGAAGCGGTCGCGCAATGTGACATGAGCCTGGCCATAATTTCACTCACTGAACATTGCTTTCGCGTGGCCATACACGCGAAATCCATGTGATTGACCCTTTCTCAAACACGCATCCATGTCGAATCAGACTTCCCTGGAAGATATCCAGAACTGTTGAGGGAAGGAAGGTCCTCCGTGCCCAAGCGCAGGACAATAACATGGTCAACCTACACATAATAACAATTCTTCAACTCGTAACCCAGGTAGTTTACTCGGAGCTTGGATCTCGGTCGAAACTCAGACCCTGTTAATTGCCGATGAAACGTGCCGGAAATGAACGCTAAAGACGTGCTATAACCATGAGGTCGATGACAAGATTCCTCCAGGGATCACGGACAGGACAATGCACCAGGGCATCCCGTAATTTTTGCTTCTCCCGGGTGGGAGAGATGCGCAAACAGAATCGACCTGTCGGCATGTAGGGGAACGAGGTAATGCGAGTGATCCACGTGACGATTAATAATGACAGGTGGTTTGATATTGATTTGTGTGTTTAATCGTGTGTTAACGTGTTGGGTGGATTGTGCAAAAGCGGAAGAATTATGACGAGAGTAAAACGACATATGCCCCACGCATGTCACTTCTGTGAAAAGGGAGGCCATGATCACCTGAATATGTACTATTTAGATCACCCCTGATGATGCCTCGTGGCATGAGGATGGGATACTGAGGACCTGAACCTTACCTTATTACTTCTTCTTTTTCCCTTTGCTGTGAGTCCCGCCTCGACCATGACCACCCGTGGTCGAACCACCTACACTTTCCATCAACCCTTGTGTAGCACCCCCGCCACCTTTCCTCTTTCCTCGCCCTTGTTGGAACGTCGATCGTTCAGATTTCTTAAGCCACCGTTCCGGATCAGGGGGAGGGGTTACACCGGGTACTACCCCCTTGGGCACGCGTCGTGCACGAACTTTCCGCACTGGGTCGGATTTCCCCCCAACATCCTCAGGTTTATTTGCAGATGGTACTGTCCCTACGGCTATACCATAGGACGAATTTGGTGGCACCGGAGGAGGTGCATGTTCCAACGACCCCGTCACATCTGAGCTTAGACCATCAAGGACGCGAAGGTAGTCAGTATTGAAGAAATCGAGGTGTTTCTGCGATGCTTGAAGATTCGTTAAGATGTCGGAGTACTCCTCGGAGCCCTTTGAGTGACGGTTAGAGGCGTCGAACCAAAGAATGCGTACGAAATCATGAAATTTACCGGGTCAGAGGAGTCGAGGAGCTGGTTATACAAGTCGAGGGCAATCTGGTAATTGCCTTGTCTGTAGTTCTGTAAAGGACGAACTCAGATTGCGCCTCCAATGCCGAGGCGCTGCGTACTAGTTGTGCCTCCAAATGCAAGGCTCCACGACTCTGATCTTGTCTCTCTTTGATCCCATCAAGCAGGCTCACTGCTTCATCTAAGTGTTGAAGGCGGTAAGACGAATATGCTCGTTCGAATACGGAGGACTGGTTAGCGGCCCCAAGCAATGCAATGGCATCGCTATAACGCTCCGTTTGTAGAAGGAGGAATAGCTTCGTCTGTCTGGCATCATTGTCGTCGGGTACGAGACGGAGAACTTGTGAGAGAGAAGCAAAATTATCAAAATAGATCGGTAGAGATGGAGATGTACATACGTTTGTCGCATGTCTTGATCGCGTTTGTGAAATGACTTCCTTCAATTTGCGCACACAAGGATGTGAAGAGACGTTGTACCCGGTCTCCGAGCGAGATATCCTTCTTGGGTAGAACCTTTTTCTTAGCACTAGATTGCGTCAGTCGTGGTCTGGGGGGATGTGTGGTGGATCTGGGCCCCATCTGATGGCACTAGTTGGACAAGGACTGGCTGCCTGCCATGCTTTGTCCACGCGCGCGTCTCCGTCAATTCAAACTCCGCTTGTTTCCCTCCCTCCCTTTGACCTCTCCCAAGGACAGTCCTCGGCATGTCGACAGACGAGTCGGTCAAATACACATTTTGCTTTCTTCTAAACTAATGTATTCGTGTAATTTTATATAGACAAGTACAAGTTTCTGGCAATGACCAAGCTCTGGATACAGACGCGACAATGCAAGATGTGCAACCTGCTCAGGCAACCGCAGCTGCGGCAGCCGCACCAAAGAAAAGACCACGATTGGATCTGACTATCGAACCTAGGGAGCGCAAGCGTGGCAAGAGTATGTTTGGTCTTCTCGTTGGCACTCTGAACAAGGCAAAGACCGAGGACGAGGCCCGAAACGCCAGCGAAGCGGTGCGAGGGTCTATCTGCATCCGCAGCCACACCACCTCTGACCTTGTTTCAGGCCAAGAAACGGCAGTTGATTGATAAAAGGCTACAGGATAGACTCCGAAAAGAAACTGACTCTGTCAGGAGAGCCGAAGAGGCGAAGAAAGACAAGCATACCGCAAACCGAAAGGAAGAGGAGGTCCAATTGAAAAATACGATCGTGAGTCACCTCTGCGTAAGTCTTGACGGAAACTAAGACCGTTTGGATCCCTAGCATCGACTCCGTCGCTCGAGGCTACCAGTTCTCGCCAACTTCCTGCTCACGTCAGATGTAATCCCTTCTGATGACTCAAGCCCTCCACCTTCGCACAAATGGACGCTCGAACCATCGCGATCAAATCCCCCACCGCTCTATTACCTTCCAGCGGTTTTGACACCCTCTCAGGAGGCTTTCATTGCTAAAAGAAAAGCAGAGGTGATTGTCGTCTCATTACTATGTCGCCGTGATATTTACAGAAATCTGGTTTTCAAGGCGGCCGAAACTGCTGAGAAGGAGTGGAGTGCATTCCTCGGCGAGCGCGATACCGCAATTAATGATATTCGGGACCTTCGGCGGCGAGTGTTCGAAGAGGAGGCTCGCAAGCAGGTGGAGCGAGAGGCGGCCAAAGCAGAGGATGACGCCGGTCCTAGTCCCGTCCATGATACCGAGAAAACAGGAAACTCCGTCCCCGAGCTTTCCCCATCTGAGCCTAGGATGGATGTGGACGAGGTGGCTACCGAGGAGGGACACGGACCAACCTCGAAGCAGGATGGTTTCAAACCAGACGAGCCAGAAAGAAAGGATGATTCTACAGCGATGCAAGCAGATGATGAAGATGCAGTGGAGTATTGAAAGGGATTTACAAAGGTAGATATTTCTCTTTCCTTTCTCTTGTTGTTCTCATATCTCTTTGTTTTCCTTTACGTGATAATATTTCTGCAACACGTTCATCCTGTCTTTTGTTCGTAGGTCTCCTCTGTATCTAGCCGTGATAATTTTTATCTTGAGTCAAAAAGGTATTGCGTTACACTTCGCATATGATCGCGTCTTGCGGCGAGGTAATGCCTTTCCCATCATGACATGTGCCGTATTGAAGTAAGCTGGATGACATTTCTGATGGCCGTTGGATTGGGGTATCTCTGCGCCTTGAGACAAAGCTTGATTTTGCTCCCGACAGCGTGGATCTCACGGAATCTGTGACGCGATGATGGCGCGCTGACGTTCTTCTAGCACCCATCTCGCCAACATTTCACGTCTTCATCAACAGGGTGGCGTAAATGCTTCGACTCGGAGGGAACGTGCTTCGGACGTCATCGCCGCCCCCCACTCCCCCCGGGCCCCATCTGACTGTAAGACAGTCTTCTCTGAGCATTTGCCCAGATTTGGACACGGAGCACAAGCTCGAGACGTCTTGAGTTGCCTACTCAGGAGGGGCACGTACTAGTACCATCTAGGATGCGGGACAGCTGATCAAAACTAATATCCCACACCACACTGGCGCCCCCCCTCGGGGCTTAGAGATAGAGATAATACTAGCCTGTCATTCCTTGTCTTGTCACTCCTTGTCAAATTCCCCATGTTCTCCATGGACCTCACCTCATTGTCAATAACGCCGCATGACTTTGAATATTGCCGGCGGCCTCCTGACTGGCTGTCTTCTGGTTATTCACATGTCGCGAGGCAAACTCCAGAACAACAAATACGAACGAAAATAGGCATGGCGTATTCTACTCGCCGTCTTAGCCGCGTGAGATCCTTGATTACTCGTTCTATGACCATCCAATAAAACCCAAATTGATGCTAGAGCATGTCATTGGCTGCCCCATGCGCTGAAGAAGTTCGGCATCTGTGTACGTGTAGACAACTTGTGAGAGCGATTCCTCACAAAAACGTGCACATAATTTTACCCGCGCTTCGTCGTTCCCCCCAAAAATTCTCGATCTGCACTATAGTTGATTGAGCCTTGCCCATTTGCCGCAACGTTCCCTGACCGCTTACTGTAATCCCCCCTTCTTGTTGGTCGGTCACAAATTCGATTCGACGAGTTCTAATATGACACCATGAGTAAAGCTCCGTGTCCATGCCCCCCCGATTAGTCTCCTCACCCTGACCTCCCTTCCCCACTCTCCTTTCCCCTTCACATGCTTCGGCCCCAAGTTGCTCGGTGCTTTTTATTTGTTTACATGATGGACAGCATTTATAATACTAGTGGATCGACGTTCTCAATACTACTACCTAGCCGAGTCCGAACCTCGTGGATCGCTATTGTAATTAGCGCCAAGCGTGATTTATTCTGTGTGCTCTAAACTCGGTGCACCAACTGCGAGGGCACCGCCATAAAAGTCGTTTAAACCTCTGTCAGGGCCGTGCACCGCCCGGCGAAAAAGTTCCCGGTATGTACAGTCCCGGTCCGGGATCCCACATCTAGCCGGTGGTGCTCGGGGCGATACAGTACACCGGAAACACATATGCTCGAGCTCCAATCATTACGGGGGAGTATTCGGGAAGAAAGTCTGACTGGGTTTGGGACATGATAATGGAGCACATGCCCCGTGTGATTCGGCGGCAGTGGCGTGCGGGGGGGAGACGCGAGGAAGAAGCCGGACCAACGACCAATAATAACTCGAGGCCATCGATATAAATTTAAAATTTAAACAAAACAAAGATTTCGACCCGACTCGAATCTGGAGCTTCTTTTTTCATTATGACTATTTCGGGAGACAGTTTCTTCTCGCCGCACTCGGCAAACGACGCGAAATGATTGAATACTCCCATTGGGCCAAGGCCACGTCCGTTCTCTCATTGGTGGAACCCCATTTCTGTGCTTCAAAAATCCGGCTGCGTGTCCGGCACAATTGAGAGACAGCTCACTGATGGCTTTCACACCCATACGTGGGACACGGCCTACCTCCCCCTAGAAGGTTCACTTACTCGCGGTTCTGGCGCGTTCGAGCACGCGGTATCAATAGACGTATCCACATGCTCTTCTCACGGATTTCTCGACTCGACACTTGACGAATACAAGGCCTCGCCGATCGTTCCCACGATGGTGATGGGCTGTACCGGCTGTACGGTACCGATCAATTTACGTGCCACCCTGCGGTGTACCGCGGCGCTGGGCATTACCCCCGCGGGCCACTCTCCATCATCGCCCCCAGAGGGGACGTACCATAGTGTAGAGGAACTCCTCAGTCTATTATTGCGGAGGTAGACAACTAATACATTGGTTCTTTCCTCCCCGGGTGACGAGCATGACATGAAAGGGTAACGTTGGCAGAGCCGGATCATGCAGAGCACAAAAAAAAAAGAGAACAGACAGAACATAATGGAGACAATGACAATTGCATGAGGGCGTAAACTAAACTATAATGCGCAGATGGTAAAGCAAAATGCAGAGGAAACCGAGTGCAATGAGAGGCACGAGTTAGACAGCAAAGTAGAGAAACAGAAGTAATGAGACGGCCGCTTTATGGTATTTCTGAAGTATCAGTGGGGCCCGCAGAGATTGGGGGTTATGCAAGCGAGGCAGTTGAGGACTATGTAGTGCTACAATGACGGGTGATAAGCTCCAAAGACGAACGGCTAATACAGACATTTAGCTACGCAGTAAAGCAGAATGAACGCTCGAGGCTCACCTTAATGATATACAATAAATGCGATTGGAGAGTCGACTTGCGAGTGAGAGGAGGTTTTACAATAGCGGTTCAGCTGTAGGTGGAACATATCCACCCCAGCGATGATGACTGAAGGTATCTTCCATGGGCAGAGAAGGAATTGGAGGGTAGGTCGTCTCCTGGAGGTGGGTCATACAATCTGAGGCGAGATAGGACCCGACATGGTCGCCGTTTTCACTGAACGTTGCACTAACAGGTGAGATCGGGAGATCCTGCATGTATCCTGACTGCTCGAAGAACGTTAGACTGTCGATACTGGACCTTAAAGGCCACAAAGACGTACATTACACGAGGCCAACGAATATCGATTGGGTATGCTGACCGGAGAAGCGGTCGACGAAGAGGGTGTGGGTGATGGTGACCTCTGTTCATTAAGCTGATATACAACTGTGAGAAGGGTTGTCTGAAGGGGGACATCGCCATCAGGAGAGCTTCCCCGGACCGTCTGGACGATCTCCTGTACGATTGAATAGCGCCCTGGCTCTGCACTCGACATCAATGCCACGAATCGATGCGGATCATCCTGAATATAGGAACATACCATGAGATTGGCACAAACGGTCCCAATATTGGGGGATCAAGGCCGTCCGATAGAGGAACATCCCCGACTCATCCTTGGTGGTGGTGCAAGATACATCCGCGACATCGGAGTGGACACAATTGCCATCAAAGTACACCGAGCACGAAGACTTGGCCACCACAAACGAGGGTGAGGTGAAGGTGACCACGGGATCGATGGCTCGCAAAGGGCGAGGCTTCGGGGAGTGGAAGATGTTCACCTGCGAGGTATGCGAGAATGTATGCGCCTCTGGGGAGTGGGGTGGAGTCATGAGAGGATTCCCCATAACAATACCGGCATCATCTGATGGAGACCAGGGCGCATTTGCAGCGAGTACATCGATATGCACGAGAGCGCGGGCGGTGCGGATCTGTCCGTGTTCTCGGTCGGGGTTAATACGGTCCGAGGAAGATGGGCTACAAGGGGCATCATCTGAATTGGGCGCATCATCGAGGGGAGGTGAGACTTCATGCGCCTCAGGGGGGGGCGAGAAGTGACGGTTAGATAGAAGCTTGAGGACTGTAAAGAGTTATCGATGTATGAGTAGGGGTAAATAGGCAAAGGCAGGAGGCTTAGTAACTAACTCCTCTTCCCGCCGCATGTGTCCCGGAGTTGCTGGAGCCGACTACCGACTTGTTTCGCAGTCCTCCGCTTTCCGGTGACATGGTAAATGTAGTCCGAGATGAATCTATTGCGGTTCGGGAACCTGCTCAGAGAGCGGGTCGAGCGCGAAGTCTCTGGACGGTATTTGTCGAGTGCTGAAGAAGGGAGGGGATAAGCAGGTGGGGGTGGGAGGGGTGGAGATGGCAGACCTTCTATGAGGGCAGCCTCGAGGTAGGGAGGCCAGACAGCTTCGCCCTTTCCCTTGAGGGTCTTCCAGCTCTTCCTGCCGCTGACAATGGTGTTGACGGCGTCTCGTGTTCTGTCGTCGCACGCAAGGGGATAAGAAAGGTCGTCGACGGCCGACATGCGGACGAAATCCGAGAGGGAAGAGGGATTAGCCATGTCGAGATTCGAGAGGGAATGACGGGTGAGTATAAGAGAGCAAGGGGGTTAGCGGGAAGGCAGCGAAAAGACGGCTAACTGAAAACGAGGTGGATTATATGCTGGGCGAGGGTCAGTGAGCAAGATGATGTGAGATGGGAAAGCAGCACCTTCTCGTCCAGAATCGGCGCATCCTGCCCGTCGGAATCCACTTACCGAATGCAAATAGTCAATTCAACCCATCTTTGTTCGGTCTCCCCATCGTAGATCTATGCCAGCTTAAACATTTCCGTTAGCCGCTCAACTCGAACCCACCGTACCGTCACTCACCCCCACTCGCATAATTAAACCACCTTTCCTTTTCTGGCGGTTCCCTCCCACTTCTCCATCCCCGTTCCGAGAGAAACACCCCCCGTCATGCTCTCCTCGCTTTCCCGGTCGCTTGTGTCCTCCCCCACTCTGTCTCCGCCCATTGCCTTTCGTGGCGTAGCACGAGATTTTCACTTGCCTGAACCTGAACAGCATCCTCCCAGAGCACCTTGACGGAGTGGGAAAAGCACCGGCCCCCCGGAAATGGTAATATACAACTCTTAATCGGTCACGTAACCCCCCCATCCCGGATGTCGGTTTTCGGCAACATGGAAGGATCCACACTTTTGTGCTCCGCACGTCTTCCCGTAGCTGCCACAGTGGTCCATGTTCGAGGCGCGAACAACGACGCCCAATGCGGGGCCATCGCGACCTCGCAACGCAGTCCCCTTTTGATGCGTCGGCCCTCCGCGACCGAGTTTGGCCCCGCCCATCATTGTGTGACCCGATTTCGGGTAAGGGTAAATTTCGACAGCGATTGACTCGCAAGAGGACAGACACCGCTTAGGTCAAATTAGCTAATAAGTGGTCCCCACTACTTGGCCAATAACGCGACAGCGCTTACCGGTTCTGGCATGCCTTGAGCGTTCGACGTGTTTCATATCGTGCCGGCACTCGCGCACCTTTTTCGAACGTGAACCAGGACATAATGGTCTCTGGATTCACCGTCAACAGCAGAGAAAACACGAGCTATCAGCCACGGAAATTGCCTTGACGTGCTTGCGCCATGCCAAATAGTGAGTGCCATCGGGTCATGGAACGATCTGGCTGCGCGCCAAAAGTGGCCAGGTTCCATACCGAATAGAGTTGACTTGCCGCAAAAAATCCCTCTCAGTCGAGACCCGCGCAGTTGGCTATGACTAGCGCATCTCCATATCAAATCCCCCGCTAATGATCACGCTGATATGTCATACGAGGCGTCACGAGAGATTCTCAGATTACCCAGGAAGCGATTCATTAGCAAAACTGGCTGATTCGTCGGCCAGCGAAATCGCAAGAAACACGAGCCTTCCACCCTTCCTCGGAACCAACCCCTCTCGCGGGCCTTTTTACGGACTTCTCCCACCGTACTCCCAAAAGCTTCATGAGGGCAGGAGCGATCTGGGCGGCTGGGCCAGAAGGGTCGCGCTCCACAAACGAATCAATCATAACCAACATAAGAGAAGTGAAAAAGGTCCCCGCAGAGGGCACTCGCGAACGTTCTACCCCCGCGCCGCCAGAAGCAGAAGCTCCTTCAGGCCGACATCTCAAGTCGAACACCACCAATAACGTTATTGCGCCTGGCAGTGAAGTTAATTTGTCCCGATTGCGTATCCGCCCCAACGAAAGCCATCCATGACATGACCGAGGGCCCGGCATCGCCCGGCCGTATACTCCGTCCGCCCCGTCCGCCTGCCCGACCGCCGACCAAACTCACCTCACACACTCAATTCGCCCACCCACCCATCATCGGACCTACGAGCCACCCATCACAATAGACCCAAAAGCAAAGAGGTTAAAACGAACTCTCGAGCGCCTGTTTCGTCCATGTGCATTTTTTTATTACTTTCCCTTTCGTGTACCGAATACACTAGCTAGCCAGATAATAACGACTTCGGAAGCAATTGTCCTTTTTTTCTCTCACTCCATTCCGCCGCCGGGGGTTTGACCTAAAAATCTAAAGTTGTGGGATCGGATCGATCTCCGCGAGCCGGCCGCGGGCCGCAAAAACCAGCGCACAAGAGCAATATACACATATACACATAGGCGCATACAATACACGCACCAACACCCCCTGCTGTCCGGCAGCCTGCGTGATGATGTGCCAACGCCCAACGCCCAACGCCGCATACCCCCCTTTTCGGATTGGATCCAGGGCGTAGAGGGTGAACCGCCGACCACCGGGGGGGAGAGGGGAGGGGGGAGAGGGGGGGTCAGTAGAGCCCAAAAGCTCGTGAAAGTTGTTAATCTGATATGTGCTAATTGGGTGAAAAAGAAAACACGCGGTACCATTCAGTCGTTCGATTCGATTTCAATTCTAGCAAAAGATGGTCACTCCATCATAGCGCTCATCGGAGCCTTGTGCGCATGTGTGCACTGTACGTACGTACTGGTGATTGAATACTGGTTACAGGAGGGCGCACCCGCGACACTGGGGGCAGACCCACACGTTCCGCATCATCGTCATTGTTTGGGAACGGTAAGCGATGGTGCTATCCCCATTCGTCGCACGTCTACGGAACCCTCGGGGAGGTTGGTAAATGCACCCTGTACGTACAACTCTATACGAGTTTATCGGACGGCCAGATCCGCACACTGATCGACCAGCGGACTATGGACGGTCGCGATCCCCTGGACTAATTGGCTTACTGTAAGTTACATATGGCCCAGGCTCAGGCTAGTGAGCCTAGTTCTCGCCACATGGCGCCGTCCGACTGACGCGCACCTTGTGACGTTTCGCTTGACCATCTGCACGTTGAAACTCTAGTCCCACAACCTGAACTCCCCAAAGACGATGTGATGATACTGCAGGTAAAAATTGCTACAGGTATCCAAATAGAAAGGCAAAGTCATCTCAAAACCTGAAAAGTCAAATCGTCGGTTCAGTATGGTATGCGTCGATTCCAACCGTCAGCAGTCCATGCATATAGGAAATATATGCATGATGAAGCAATAGAGAAGGTACGGAATATAAACAAGCCAGAAATGTGAAACGTGTTCGCAACCGAGCTGCGTCAAGTTTGTAGTCAAGGGGGAAAAGGTTCGTGTGCATCATGTCAGTATATAGGGAGCATTCCCGGGTATCATGTATCCGTCCGTAGCACCCCAATCGTTAAATATCATAACCTCTGTCTCTTCACAGCATGCCAAATGCCATACGCTGGGGATTGAGGGACATCCCCATCGCTGCTTCCGATTAGGCTGCGGTGGCCGCTGCCGCCGTCGTCAGTGCAGCCGCTGTTGTCAGTGCAGCCGCCGTTGTCAGTGCAGCCGCCGTTGTTAGTGCAGCCGCCGTCGTCACTGCAGCCGCCGTCGTGGGAAGCGGTGTCGCCCCAGCCGGACAAACCGCGGTAGGCACAACGGCACCAACCGAATTCCAAGCGTTGGGGTAGTTACATCCCGCGACGGTGACCATCGCATTCGTTGTATCTTTCGCATTGTACCAACCATTACCCTCCGATACCGATGGCGTAAGTTGAGCAGGAGGGAGTGTGGAGATGGTGCCAGTTGGCGTGTACGTGGGCAGTACAGCAAATGTGGCGTTTGCGACACCTGATAAGGTCTGGGGTGGCCATGGGAAGGACGCAGACCCTACAATTGTACCTGCCCCAGCGCCCCCTGTTTGCCACGCAGAATAGGTGCCTGCGAAGGGGGCTTGAGGAGCATTTAATGCCTTGCACTTTCCAATGGCCGAGCGTGGGTCTTTAGGTATCCAGCCATTTTCCAGTCCAAGCTTGTACGACCACAGTGGTGACTCCACAGTACCCGAGGTAGATGAATTACCAACCTGTTAATGGGCACATGATATCAGCCTTGACATTAAGCAATTGCGCCGTCGGAGCTCAACACACCTTCCATGTCCAGAACCACCAATTTTGCAGGGCATCCATGGACGCTTCCGTGAAATCACGGATCCCTTGCTTGAATGTTTGATTCCAGTTTTGCCACTGAACGAACTCTGCACAAGCTCCCTGAGTTGTAGTCGCATCGGTGGTTCCTGAGAGGAACAGGCCACATTCTGTATACGAGCTACTGAACTCGCCCGAGACGGTCACTCCAAAGCTGGTTTGACTGGTACACAAATGGGTTAATGCCTGTTTCACCTGAAATGGACCCAAAAGTCAGACCTGTTGTTAACATTTGCTCCCCAGGTACATGCTTGCGATGGCCAGGTACCGCCAGGTTCACCAAGTCCGTCATCAGTAACAACCGGAGCACCGTTTGGCTGTCCGTTGAATGCCAAGTAGGGATGTGTATCGAGCACTATCCGGTCTGAACCCGGGAGGAAGCCTGCCCAAATGCCGAGATTGAATCCATCGTGAATGGAGATGTACGGCCCATTGCCTGCACCATAGCCGGTAATACTCCGTATTATGTTGTGAGCTTGGAGGTAACTGCGAGTGAGGGGAATAGGGCATGTCAGAATATGTCAGTGGGCGCTCATGCAGGAACAACCTCGGAAGGTCGGATGAATAAGGATAATGTGAGAACATGATAAGAGGATGAATTGAGGATCGAAACACGATGGGAGGGAAGCAAAACGGGCATCCACGATGGAGTGAAGCACACACTCACAATGAGGTCAATTCGCTTTGTCCAATCGTGGCAACCAGTGCTTCATTGACGATTCCAAACATCGGGACAACGTCTTGATACTCTTTCTGTGAAATGAACTCCGTGATGATGCGAATGTAGTCCAGGGTACGTTGTGCATTGGCAATACCCATGATCCCGTTCATAAAGTTGACCTGTCCATACCTACCGGAATGATTGAAGGCTAAGAACGAGGCACGTGATCAAAGGAAGGTGTCATCAGAAATGTCAGATAGATGAGCCGAATAGCGACGTACCGTTCTGAGACCCAGGAACAGTGTGCAAGTCCAAGAAGATGCGGAGACCGTATTTACGCGCCCAAGCAAAGACACGAAGGATATATCTGCAAACGAAGGATCAGCGCCCTTCCCTAGGTGCAAACTGGGGACGAAGCCATCGTTTGCTGAGGCTATGCACAATACCCACTTCCAGCAGACCTTCGGTAAGAAGGGCTCTCCAGGCCAGACCTCAATCGCCCAGAACGGAATGGGTAAACGAATCCAATTCAACCCCGCGCCTGCCATCTCGGCAAAGTCTTGTTCCGTCTACAAACGAATATGTCCAAAACAAGCGCCGCGGCGGTAATGCGTTGACCACAAAGACAGGTGAGCGCTACGGAGGAAGAGACGGGGAGAAAGGGACGTACGATGAATGTGTCATAATGAACCTCCAATTGCGATTGCAGCCCACCACCAGGGCCCGTATCGGCCGCCATAGCCTGGCTGAGGGTCCACTCATCAATCGCCGTGGGGTATTTTTGAAACAGGGCAGGGCTGATGAACGGCTCGAGGACAAAGAGTCCGCCGAGGTTCACGCCATACGCGCGGTTAGTTGCCCAATTCCAACTCGTGTTCAAGGGAGGTGTCCAGGAATTAGGCCTAGCGGCATTGTTGAAAGGGTCCTTAGGATCATAATACCCTGTAAGGTGAAATCATCACCATCAATCACCATCCGGATGTGAAATAGACTATGAAGTTAATGGGGGGCGCACGACGCTCCCATTTTGCACCTTTCTAGGAACACCCGTCTTAAGCCCATAGCCGGCCTCTCAAAACCAGAATGCAGGGACGCGCAGAGTAGACCGCTCCCATGAAAGGCGAAACATCATGTGGCGTCCGTCGGGCGCCCACATACGTAAAAGGGTTTGTGTAGAAAGAGAAACTCACAAGTGCCTCCGAAGGGATTTTTGTAGACGAAGCTGGTGTTACCGGATGTTATCGTGGAACCATCGCCACCTGTAATCGCACTAGAGGGACTTTTGGGATTTGTCGAATTGCCGTTACCGGGACCGTTCCCACTGCCGGGCTGGCTGCTATTATTTGATTGGTTGTGTTTGGTCTTGTGAGTGAGGGCCACCGGAAGGGCGATGGCGAGAACAACCGCCACCAGAACACCGGCAGCAATGGCCAACCATGCAGGACGGCGATAGATGGGTCTATCCTTGGGCGCCGGCTGCGACGGGGGAGCCTCCGCATCCTCAGCCTCAGGCTTCCCCACTGGAAGAACAGTAGTAGAATGGCCTGGGGAACCTTCTTTCTCGTTTTCTGGACCAGATGCGCTTTCCGCACGTGAATCACGGGGGGAACTCGCGATAGAGGGCCCTGGGGCGAGGAAAGACGCCCGGGGAGGCTCGAGGGGGACGGCGAGGGAGACGTCGAGGGGGGCCTCCAAGGACGCACCATCTACCACTGGCAAGGGTGGTGGTAAAGAAGGTGGCGGAGTAGCATACTCTGTGTTGGCCGTCGAGACTGGACGATCTTCTGCCATTGCTGGGGGGAGGAGAAGGTGGACGGTTGGGAAAAAAAGGCCAAGGGACCCAGGGCTGCCATTCAGCGCCCTCTAAACGTGGCGCATTCACACGAGGACAGCGGGCGCGCACAAGAACCGGCACTACGCTAGAATTGGCAGGTGATTGATTTGCTTGCTCTGAACTCTGCGTGGCCTTTTGCTGAGCTCTCCAAGAGCAAGAGTGTAATGCGGCGTGACAGCGCCGAATGATTGCACTCAGCTCACGAAGTCGTCGTTGTCCTGCAGTATATTAATGCGATTGAAACGTGGCCATGCAAACCCCATCAAACGGTCAAGTCGGTCTGGTTCGCCGTTTTCGGTCCCAAACCGGCACGTGATGGTCTTCCCGGCGACGCGCCGAAGACCGCTGGGTGACGATCAATTGCTTTGTCATCGATCTGAGATGGCTCAACCCCTTATAGAGAGCCAATGTTTCTGTTTATGGCTCTGATTGGCTGTTCTCACGTTTAGTTTCTCCAATCCAACAAGTCGTCAGCTGAGTGTGTATTGCTACAAACCTCCCTTGACAAGCCACAAGAAGCATATGCCTCCTTCCCAATTGTCATTTAATTGTATACCCCATATGGCCATAAACGTCCCAGCGGTTTCATTTCCACCCGATCTTTCAATGTGAAACGGACACCTATCCCTTTATGTGCTCTGTTGTCGGAACGTCACTTACGTCTTGTGTTATTTAGTCCCGAATGATATCTGATGGCGAATCTCACATCGTACCATGTGTTTGTGGGGTATGCATACCTCCGATTATTCCGCAACTCGTTCCGGTTCTGGTTCACCGCTCCGGCGACTTTTGATTCGCGGCGCCCTCCACCCAATTATCGTCGACTAAATTATCCCAGCCAATGCCGAGCGTGTGATCCATGTGCTCCTTTCTGTCCAGCACTATCGCAAAGCTTCCGTCTTGTCTGCTTCTAGTCATCCTTTAATAAAATCGTATATTATACCCTGGCTTCCATGTTTCTGGTTGGATCTAGTAAAAACGCATGTTGCTTCTGGCGAGTTCAGATCTGATTGCTCATTCGTTGAACTTTGTCCAGTCGGACTACGTAGCCCCCGCTCTCCATCCCCCGGGTACTATCTCCACAATGGGAACAATGGTCGCTAAGCGTACTACATCCGACGAGCCAAGCGAGCCCAAGAGTTAAGGTACACGCGTATTCTCGAAGACACCGAGCACAGTGGTTCAACTTGTGCCGCAGATAGCCGCTTCTGATGTACAACCGGCTTCTCTCCCTTATCTGCGATACGTGGTGGTTCTGTGAGCCATTTCGCACACCTTTCATGAGCATCATGCGAGTCAAGTCCTAATCTGGTTGCGAGAGCATCCTGTAAACCCGCAATTCCTAGCACAAGTTGCTCATCGATCACCTTGGGTACGTTGTCGACGAAACGTTTGTAGGTCACTGGCAATAGTACCGGAGGTCAGCTTATGGAACCTTTCTCGGGGACTACAAGATACTGGGGTACATACCTGGAAGTGAGCACGCATGTCCGCCATTATCGTGAAGGCGTCATCCTAGTCATCCGAAGCCCACGACACTCCGAGCTCAAGAGGGCTCTTTCTCCACCCCCAGAAAGAACTTGATAAGGGTTGAGGTTTCCTCGGCACGTTGATCGAGGTGCATTACAACGATGTTCCTGATGGACGCCGTTCTACCAAGCAAATCTCCCGCAAAAATGTTCGACTCACAAAACTCGTTGCTTCAAATTGCCATGAGCATAACGCTCAAAGTGGGAACCAATAACACTCGACGTCACATCCTTTAGTCTCTTGACAGTGAAGTCGAATAACGTCTTGGCTGGGTTTTCCATTGGCTGACGGTGTCGATGATACATACCCTCTGAACAATGAAAGGGTAGTTGTTGAGCAGTTCTCGCGTGACGGCCCCTGGTTGAAAGGTCGCTGTAAGCAGGGTGGAAGTCAAATGTAAGATGTTCAAGATGGTGTACCATTGTGCAGTCTCCAAGATGTCGTCGATGAAAACGTCGTTTTCATCATCTAGCTCGATTTCCTCGATTTCCTCTTCTCCCTCCAGGAACAATAGACGTCGATGTAATCCCCCGTCCACACTGCATGCACCCTAGGCTATCATCACCATAGGCTCTTCCTGAACCCTCCCATACTTTGGGACAAAGCAAGGCGGAATTCTTCCTGTTGCGGTCCAATTTGCTGTAGGAGGCCTTTACTTCCAGGTACCCCCTCGACCTACTTCTCCACCGCC
>QFEZ01000004.1:61978-103255 GCA_003316425.1 Russula lepida
TGTTAGTCCTTTCAAAGAGCTTGTTTAGCTCTTGTTGGATGGCAGGGAGCTTGTATGGCGGTTACAAACAGGGCTTTCTTCTTTCGGTGGGTGATGAGAGAATACGGAGCGCTCTGCAACTAAGTCACACAACTTCTCACTGAGATGACGTGTAAGATTCCCGGTCCCCAACCTTTACTTGGATTCGCTGTCGAGTGTCGACCAGGAGCAGTCTGCGAAAAAAGGCAGATTCGTCTTCTCGGGCTCTTTCCCAGGTGATGGCTGAGTTGATCGTTTGGGTATTGGGGCATTTGACACAGAACCATAACGTTGTGTCCTCCCACTCTCCTCGAATGAACGGAAGCCAACTATCTTCTTCTGTTTGTGGTATGCGATCCGGTTTGGTGAGTACGCCTGAGCAAAGACCGCTCTTCTTTATGATTACGCCTCAAAGGCAGTTCTTTTCAACATACCTATCGTCCTCTCGCCACGTGGGTCATATTCCTGGGCCAGCCTATGCGCACCCTGGTTAACGAAGTCCACTGCGTTGGTGATTAGATGGAAGGGTGACCAAACATCCAGGTGGAACATACCTTTGCAGGAGACCGTGAGCAGGATAATGCAGTTAGGTCTTTGTATGTAAGATATAGCCAGGTCCCTTATGGGTTCGTCTCTGTGTCCTCGCCACCGATAAATAGACCTGTTCAAAGTATTGAAGGCCAGTGAGAACTTGAAACGTCTAGGAACATACCTAGCAGATCAATGAAATCGAGGTCTGTGATGTCGGGCCCGCTGATATGTAGGACTCTGCCATCTGAAGAGAAAGAACTCTCCGACTGTTCGAAGTCGCTCTCGGCTCTGGAAAGGATGTCGTCTGGTGATACTGATGAACTCAGTACAGTTTCTTGAGCCTGCCGGATGCCCTCAGTAACGTCTGCCTTTTCTGTGATGGTGCCTCCGAACTGGATTTTTCGTATGCTACCATCAGTGGCGTTGGTCGAGCGTAAAGAGACTCTGCACGTCTATGGCGCATCAGGGTGGGTGAGCTGGCACTCTGTGGGACACCTGATACAATACAGTGAGGTAATGGGTAGCTGATATCTCCGAGTGACTCACCGTGTGCAGGTACCGCCGGAGCGCGGGAGTGTAATGCCAGAAATCGCCTCTATGAGGAAAGATTTCCTGGCGCTTTGCCATCCCGTGACAGTGATGGCGGGGATATCAAGATCTGTCGGCGCTAGTATAGCGTAGATCCATGATTGCCAGTGGGGAGCCTGAACAGAGAGACGTACCCGATGGCACGCACGCGAATAAGGAATCCGAAGTGCGCTTTCTTTGCACAGTATACTGTGGATCAGACAGACCAATGACCCCAGCTATGGACTTAGTGTTGCATTGAGAGCTCATGATTTCGAGGAAGTGGTGGCATGGTGCTGAAGACACTTGTAGACGATATAGCACTCTATAAATGCAGGTTCGAGGGTGCATGCATCGTCCTCTGAGAGTAAAATGGGAATTATGACCCCCGGATGGCGGCCACCATTCCCTGGCATGTGTAGTCGTGGGGCCTCCAAAGGGCGGGAACATCGTACTGCGCGGGGATAGGTCGCCTCACGCCAGCGTTAACATGACAGGATTCTGGAACAAGCCTGCTATTGATCGCCAAGGGTGTTCCACGGTGTTGTGCATGCGTTGGACGCGAGGGTAAGCTTGTTGTTCCCGGACTGCTCTCTAAACTTAATTCACTGCCTTTCTCGTCTTAGTGGCCTTTCCCCAACTCCAAGCGGGAAAGGTGAATTCCTGTCGCTGAACCCACATGTGAGAAAGTGAATAAACCAATCGCCGATGAAAGTAATACCCTTACCGCGGACCACCATGCGCAATACCGTCGAAGCGGACATTATTACAAGAGAGCCATGCAGTGTCAATGTCTATGGCCCATGGCCGCAAAGATAACAAAAAACAAGGATCATTGCGTCCTATTATCATGTGAACATCATAATCACGGAACCATCGATCGAACCTTGAACCCTCATGCCAGGCCTCGTGCAGACCTTTGAGTCACAATTATTCCGGTTCGGGCGGTGGCAGCGTTAAAGACACTGCCCCTCAGGGGATAAGGCGATTTTATAGATATACCACGTCCTTGGGAATGGGCACGGTGACATCCAGACAGCATGGGAGTCTGGGCCATTCCGAGTATGGTAATATAACAGCCAGACAAGGTCTTCCGTCATCCGGTCTGTTGATGCCGGCACGCGGGCTGGTGGACTGGGCTAGTCGGTCATCGGGCCATGTCATGACCTGACGTGCAGATATCGCTCCGTTGCCTATCCCTCGGGAGACTTTTTTTCGGGATCATTCTACTACAACTTGTGTCAAACCTTAGATATAGAATTGGAAACCTCTGGTGAATATCTTGTATGCTGCAAGAGATCGCAAAAATTCCGTGTAACGTGATTGACCCGAGGACGGTCTTCGCAACTTCGCACTGTACAAATTGATGATGGATCCTGATATTTTACAGATTTCTTTTTTAAACTACAGTATGGAGAGGGATAGAACTGCCATCAAGCGAGCTATCTGCGCATTCCGATTTATAGGGGAATGCGTTATTGTTACAATTCCCCAGTTCATGAAGACTCGAGGAGTGGCAAAAGACTGCGCAGTCAAGAGACGGTAGAACATCATACTATTCATACAAAAACCATAAATCACCATTCTTCCACTTTCAAGCAAGCACATCGTACAGTTCCTCATGAGCAGATAACAACTTCTTTTGAGCCACGACAAGAGTCTTCCTCTTTTCGGCTATGTGTGGCTGTTCTGCAATCAGTTTCGCACATGTATCGTGTACGTCAGGCAAATTGAGCTTGAGCCCACTGAAAAGAGCCTCTTGTAGTCCATTTGAGACTCCAAGCACAAGTTCCTTGTCAATTGCTTTGATGGCGTTGTCTACAAAGCGCTTGAATGAGACTAGTAGTAGTATTAGTTATATTAATAATTGGTGGTAGTAACAAAAATTAAAATAAGTCACATGCCTTGGAAGTAGGCACGCACATCGGCCATAATCTTCAGTGCATCATCCGAGTCCCCTGTAGCCTGCAATAGTGTAAGCTCAAGGGGTTCCACATGGCGGAACCCAATCTTGGGGAGACTAGACATGATGATATCCAAGGCTCTAGTGAACTCTAATGATTGGTTCATATGTCCTTGGATGCGCTCGATGAAATGATTGTTCGACTCCTCATTGAATAGCCCTTTGTAGAAACCGAAAAATTTCCTACGATAGTCCTTATAGTAAACAGTATTTCTTGTGGAAGGCTCCATTTCGACTTCCAGAAGGAATTTGATGCGCTTTGAGGTCTCCTTACAACATTGTTCAAGGTGGGTAATGACAATGTTACTTTTGTGGGTGACATTCAGCAAGTAGGTCACTTCACATAAAGCTCAACTCACAGAACACGCTGTTTGAAAAGGTTGTGGGTGTAGTCCCCAAAGTGCCAGTCGACGGTGCGCAAAGTGGCTTCTTTAACCTTCTTGATGATAACTGTGGACAGTGTATGCACAGGCTCATCCCATTGGCTGACGAAGGTAACAATGTAGTCCTTCTGTACTTTGAAAGGATAGTTGTTCGGTAGCTCTCTTGTCACTGCCCTGATCGGAGAGTTGCCTTAAGTAAGTTTAACACCACTAAACCGAGGAACACACCATTCTGCTTTCTCCAACACATCATCAATGAATACTGGTTTACCGTCATTGAGTTCGACCTCCTCAGGGTCCTCTTCCCACACAAGGAATGGCATGCGTGCATATCTCTGCACCCACTGCAGATCAATTGGCGACTCTGCACGTGAGGACACCACACTAGATTGTTCTGAAACAGGTGAGTCGCAGAGCCCTTCGCGGGCAGGTTTGTTGCGAAATTGTGGTACAAAGAATGGTGCCGTCCTACGAACAGTGGCACGAAACACATCTTGTGGCTGTTTTACTTGATGCATGAGACTATCATGGCCAGGTATACCCTCACCCTGCCTTCTCACATCCCATGTAAAGTCAGAAATTAGTCGTAATACCTCACTAAGAGGCTCAGACGAGGGAGGTGGGGGAAGATCTTCAAGGTCCCGGTCTATCTTCTCGAGGAGCTGGTTCAACTCTTTTTCTATATGGGGTAGTCTGCGTGGGCGTTACGGCAAGAGTTCATTTTCTGGGCACAGGGAGAAGTATACGAACCGTTCTGCAATGAGATCACACAGCTTGTCACTGAGACAGCGAGTGAGATTTGCTGTCCCCAACCTCCGCTTGAACTCATCTTCGAGCATTGCCCAGGGAACTTTACGGGAAAACCACGAAGATTCTCCGTGGCGGGCCTCTTCCCATGTTATGCCTAACTGTATCGCTTCGGAGTTGGGACATTTGACACAGAACCACGTCGTCGTGTCCTGCTTCTCTCCTCGAATATAGGGTAACCAATTCTCTTCTTCTGTCGGTGGAATCCGATCTGGTTTAGTCAATACACCTGTGAAAAGCCATCGTTTATTGTTCTTAAGAAAATATGCCTGACAACGTACCGATCGTTCTGTCACCAGCAGGATCATACTCCCGAGCCAACCGATGTGCTCCCTGGTTGACAAAGTCGGCTGCATTCCCTTATCAGAAGCAGTCCCTACGTTCGAAACGGACGTACTTTCGCAGGCCACCGTAAGTAGGATTATGCAACTTGGTTTTTGAATGTAGGATATTGCGAGGTCCCTTATGAGTTGAATCTCACGTTCCTCACCTCCAACAAAGAGACCTAGGTAGAATGTTAAAGACGCGTGAGAAAGTGTCAAGGCACAAACCAGGTAGGTCAATAAAGTTGAGGTCGGTCACCTCGGGACCAGCGATATTGAGAACAATGCGATTAGCGGAGAAAGAAAGTTCCGTGGCAGTATCGGCACCGGAAAGAAAGACATCGGGTGGCGTAGATGGGTTCAAGATCGCTCTTTGTGCCCTCCGGATGCGTTCCGTAACCTCTGACTTTTCAGTGATAGGCTGCCCGAACGGGATCTTCTGCGGATTCGAAAGAATACTGCCATCAGGAGCTGTGTTGAGCTGTAAAAAAACTTTGCACATCCATGGGCCATCAGAATGCGTGAGTTGGCACTCAGTCGGACATCTATTTTTCTTATAGTGAAATGGCCAGTAGCTGTTGCCCCTGAAAGACCCACCGCGTGCAAGTACCGCTGGCGCGTGGGAGTGTAATGCCGGAAATCGCCTCTATAAGGGAGGATTTCCCTGCACTCTGCCAGCCTATGACCGCGATGGCGGGGATGTCCAATTCAACGTCGGCTCTAAAACACAGATGTGACTAGTGGCAAAGAACTTGGGCAGACGTACGCACCCAAGAGCACGCACATGAGTGAGAAACTGGAACATAGACTTCCTTCGGGCTGCATACTGTGGGTCCGATAGACCAACGGCTGCGGGGAGGGAGGATTTATTCGATTGTGAGATCATGCTGATAGAACACTAGTGTTGGGGTGCCCCAGACTCGCAATTCAGCACCCATATATATAGACAAGGATCCATCCTGGTCATGATCATATTGTTTCTAAGTACAAACAAGTGGTTAGTAGCTGTCCTATCCTCATGCGCAGCAGGCAAGCGCAGCGGTGGCAAGCGTAGCAGTAGAGAACGTGGCAATGGAAGGCGCAGCAATTGAGAGCGCAGCAACAGAACCTAGATGATGCAGGGGGGTTTGTGTGGCGGGTACATGTGAGCGGGTCGAACTTCTAAATTGAACGAATCGATCTATTCGGCCATGGATATCTTTGACATCCTACAGTCATCCAATGCATCAATTTGGTCTCGCAAGGACTCTACGTGTAAGGCCATGTGACTGACCTGAGGAAGGGTATTCGCTGCGGAATGATAAGGGTTCTCTCACGCTTTGACAAAGATCTTGGTGTTTTTACAGGGTTTCTTTATAGGATATTTGTATTGTAGTTAGGTTTGATACTGCGGGAGTAGGCGCATCGTCCGACGGAAAGAGGGTTGCGGAGACAGGGTGACCCGAGAAAGGACCGAGAGACAGGACGAGAGGTGATGTAGACGGCAGTTCCCACGGTGCTGATGTCGAGGGCGGAGAGATAGCAGCAAGCGTGGAGACATACACAGAAAAGAAAGAAGAGGAGCACATACATGTAATTAACGTGATGCCTCCTAACTTACGACCAGTGGGAGTGCTGGCTTAACTACAAAAAATGTCCATACTACTGTAAATATCCGAGTCGGTGAGGCAGTCGTGGGTATGCGCGCATTATCGCTGCACCGAGCACATAGGAAATTTGCAAAGAAAATGGTAAGCGATAAGCGAAGGTACGAACTAAAAGGATAGATGTCGTGGCTGCGGCTAAGCTGACCTTGCCTTAAAGACGAGGAAAAGAAGATAGACCGTGGAAGTGGATAGGTTTCGTACGTGGGTATCTTGCGCCAATGTTAGAGGAGAGGCGGGGGGCGGCTCGGCGATGAATGCGAAGAGAGGCGAGAAAAGAATGGGAAAAAATATTGTCGTCGAACGGTACTAGTGGAGGTGCCACGTGCTCCAATGGATTGATCCGTTCATTCCGACCTCAGTGCAATTCCAAAGTACATAACCATCAAGCAAGCCATCCGGACATTCCAACATATAGGGAACATGTTATTGTTACAATCCTTGGGTCCCGAAAATTTCCGTTATAGGGGGACCGGTGAAAAACCATACACTCAAACCAAGATGGCAGTAGAACATCATATGTTATACAAGATCAAAGACCACCCTTTCCTTCAAGCAAGCGCATCGTACAGCTCAGACAACTCCTTCTGGGCACGTAAGTACTTCTTCTGATTTGCGATAAGGCCCTTTCTCTTTTCTGCAATTTGTGGTTGTTCTGCAATCAGTTTTGCACAGACCTCAGGCGAATCGAGCTTGAGCCCACTCATGAGGGCTTCCTGTAAACCCTTCGAGAGTCCAAGGATAACTTCCTCATCGATCGCCTTGACAGTGTTGTCTATAAAGCGTTTGAATGAGACTGGTAGAGGTGTAAATTATAATCTTTATCTATGAAAAAAATTCGAGTCACATGCCTTGGAAGTAAGCTCGCACATCCGCCATGATTTTCAGCGCAGCACCTGAGTCTTCCGAAACCTGCAGTGCCGCAAGCTCAAGAGCCTTCACATGGCGAAACCCGATTTTGGGAAGATTCAACATGACGATATCCAGAGCCCTAGAGAATTCTGACGTTTGATGCATGCGTCCCTGGATGCGATCGATAAAATGATCGTTGTCGTCTTCGTGGAATAGGCCACTGTAGAAATCGAGGAATTTCCTACGATAATCCTCGTAATAACTGGTGTTTCGCGTAGAAGGCTTCATCTCAACTTCCAGAAGGAATTTGACACGACCTGACGTCGCTTTGGAGCATTGCTCGAGGTGGGCAATGACGATGTTACTTATATGGGTGATATTCACCAAGCAGATCACTTCACAAAAGAGGTCGACTCACGAAACTCGTTGCTTGAAACGGCTATGAGCGTAGTTCCCGAAATGGGTGTCGACAACGCGCAAGGTAGCCTCTTTAACTTTCTCGACAACAGCTGTGAACACTTGTTGTGCAGGCCCATCCCATTGCCGGACAAAAGCCTCGATGTACCCCTTCTGGACTATGAAAGGATAGTTATTTGGCAGCTCTCGTGTCACCGCACTGATTAGAGAGTTCTCTGTTAGCCTGAGTCAGGTTAACACCGCACAACCAAGGAACGCACCATTCTGCAGTCTCCAGCACATCATCAATGAATACTTCTTTACCATCGTTGAGACCAAACTCGTCAGAGACCTCTTCTCCTATAAGGAATGGTGGGCATGCATATCTCTGCACCCGCTGCAGAACAATTGGCGACTCTGCACTTGAGGGCACCACACTAGATCGTGCTGAAAGAGGTGAGGCGCAGAGCCCTTCGCTGACAGGTTTGTCGCGATATCGTGGTACAAAGCATGGTGCCGTCGTACGAACAGCGACACGGAAATTATCTTGCGGCTCTTTTATTTGATGCAGGAGACCATCAGGGCCAGGTATACCCTCACCCTGCCTTTCCATATCCCGTGCAAAGTTAGTAATTAGTCGCAATACCTCCATAGTAGGCACGGAGGGAGGTGAGGGAAGAACTTCAAGGTCCCGGTTTATCTTCTCGAGGAGCTTGTTCAACTCTTGTTCGATATGGGGTAGGCTGCTCGGCTGTCAGAACAAGACTTTATTTCGTCAGTACATAAGAGTGTATACGAACCGCTCCTCGATGAGATTACACAGCTTGTCACTGAGACAGTGCGTGAGATTTGCTGTCCCCAACCTCTGCTTGAACGACTCCTCGAGTGTTGACCAGGGAGTCTTATTAGAAAACCACAAGGATTCGTCTTGGCGGGCCTCTTCCCAAGTAATGCCTGATTGTATCGCTTTGGAGTTGGGACATTTGACACAGAACCACATCGTCGTGTCCTGCTTCTCTCCTCGAATATAGGGTAACCAATTCCCTTCTTCTGTCGGTGGAATCCGATCTGGTTTGGTCAATACACCTGCGAAAAGCCAATATCTATTGCTCCGCATGGAATATATGCCTGACAACATACCGACAGTTCTGTCACCGTCAGGATCATATTCCTGAGCCAGTCGATGTGCACCCTGGTTGACAAAATCGGCTACATTGCGTTATCAGAAGGAGGTCTCAGGATTGAAACAAGTCATACTTTCGCAGGCAACCGTAAGTAGGATTATGCAACTTGGTTTTTGAATGTATGATATCGCGAGGTCCCTTATGAGCTGCATATCACGTTCATCGCCACCGACAAATAGACCTGGGCGAAGTGTTAAAGACGAGCGAGAGTGTGTCAAGGCACGAACCCGGTAAATCAATGAAGTTAAGATCGGCTACGTCCGAACCAGTGATGTGGAGAACAATGCGATTAGCAGAGAATGTGAGTTCCTTCTCAGTATCGGCCCCAGAAAGAAAGGCATCTGGCGGGGCCGATGGGCTCAAGATCGCTCTTTGCGCTCTCCAGATGCGTTCCGTAACCTCTGACTTTTCAGCGATAGGCTGTCCGAATGGGATCTTCCGAGGACTCGCAAGAGGACTGCCATCAGCAGCGGCGTTGAGCTGCAACGAAACCGTGCACGTCCATGGGCTATCCGAGTACGCGAGTTGGCATTCTGTCGGACATCTATATTCCTCACATTAAGATAGACAGTAGCTGTCACTTCTATAGGACTCACCGAGTACAAGTACCACTAGCACGTGGGAGTGTAATGCCAGAAATCGCCTCTATAAGAGAAGATTTTCCTGCGCTCTGCCACCCAATAGCGGCAATAGCAGGAATATCGAGGTCGACATCGACTCTACAAAACAGATTTGTGACCAGGTAGAAAGAGACAGAACCGAGGCACGCACCCAAGAGCATGCATACGAGTGAGAAACTCGAACATTGCCCTCCTTCGGGCTGCATACTGTGGGTCCGAGAGACCAACAGGCGGGAGGGGAGGGGAATGATCCTTTTTCTTCTTGATGGAGAGAGTGCGCATGCTGATAGAACGCTAGTACTACTGGTAATGTTGGGGTGCGTCATGTTCGCAATTCGACGCCCATATATAGGGAGCCGTCCTCCGCGCCATTGCAAGTACCTATGCACAAACGGGTACCTTGTATAGCTGACTTATTCCTCCATGCGCAACGACTAGACCCGAAGGTATGAGCGTTTATGTGGCGAGACATTATGCATAGCAAGTATGTTTAGCGGGTGTGTTCCAGATAGAAGACGAGGCGGTGGTCAGATACCGTTATAGTCGGGATCTAATCGACCTCACTGGTCGAAGAAGACGTCCAAGGCACGTGTGTGGGAATATGGTCTCGGACCGGTTATGCCGATGAGTGCGTTAAGGGCTGTTACGTTTTGAGTGCTGAATGCAATGGATCCATTCGAAGTGAGGATGCAGTTCCTTTCCCTCATCCGTAAACTTAATGCGTCAGTCTTGCTCTCATCCCGTTCGACCCTCACTTAGCTCGCGCTTACCAGTTCCCAGCAATCCATCCAGAAAGTAGTTGGCTTCGCCCTCAAGTTCTTCTCCCAGTGCGGTGAGGACCTGTGGGACTGCATCGTGGAGGAATGCCAGAAGGTTGTGTTAGCTAACAGCTCCCATTTATATTCATCCGATGTTTTGTTGATGCTTTATGCTCGATAGGGCTCTATTAACAACCGCATAAACATTCTGTATCTCCTCGATTCGTTATGCGAAGCGTCGATGCTGGCCAAGTCCCGCCCCAACTCCTTGGGCCAGGGCGTCCAACCAGAAAGCTCTTTCTACGTTGACTATGTGGGTCGGGACCTAAGTAAAATTGTCGAGTTTGTCGTTCCAGAAGGCCGCATCGGTCTCCCAAACCTCATGAGTACGAAACAGGTGTGCAAACTTTTGTTTTCTCGTTTTCCTTTAATTAAGCAAGACTAGATTCTGGAGGACTGGCGTAGCAAGCGTGTTCTCGATCCACAAAAGGTCGACGACGCCCTAGAAGTACTGAATACCCGGAACGTCAGAGGCGACAATAGCCCACCACCCTCGCCACTCGTTCGAGCACCTGCGAGGCAAGAGGCTCTCCCACGGGATGAGATTTTCAAGCGTATCGAAGCTGATCGTGAGCGGCACAAGCGGTTACGCGAGCGCCGTTGGGTACAGCCTGTTATGCATGCCCCCGCTCATGCTGCCCCACTAGCGTCGTTCATGCCCCTAATAAATGACGCTGATGGCACAGAGGAGCTCACGGGTGACATCGAATTCGAAAATGAATGGGAAACTACTAGTGACTGGAATGAGGATGATGACGAGGCCGTTGCGGAAGAGAATGATCTATGCTATCCAAGAAGCACCGCCCGCGGTGAGGCCATAATGGATACCTCCTGATACACAAGCGTTGTACATTATTCATTCTGCTATATCTTAATTTTATTCGCGTGCATTAAGCCGAACGGATCTCAATATCCTGTCCAATTTAGCCTTTAAGCCTTATGCCGTTTGAGCCGACCTTTATTATCCCTGCAGCGGATACTTCAGAAAACGAGTACGTTCGAGGGAAGGAGGATACCTACGCAAACATGGCGTTTTTTCGCTTCCGACTTTCCTTCTTCACAACGGAATGCTGTTGCTTGCGCCTCGCCGCCGCCTCTGGGTTGGTGGCAAACTGTAGGACAGCCGTCAACTATCGTGCCACCTACTGGACCCCTGAAATAAAAACGTGCCTTCGTAACGCGGGCAGTCCTCCGCTCACGCTGTACCCCCAACACTGTCTGCCGAATCTTATTGTAGGTGACAGCGAACTTGGTTGTGCCAACTCTCCGTTGGACTAGGTCTTGAAGCTCTACAGCAGTCGCCTTGAGCTCGTCTGTAAAACGAACGTAAGTAGATGCTGTGCATAGGGTTAGGGTTACTCACCCATGTGCTGGTCTCGGATGGTGTCATCCTCTGTGATGCGGTATATGGGCGATAGGATGTGCATCAGGAATTCTTGCAGCAGAGTAGCTTCCATGTGGTTTGCCATTGCTGCGAAGAAGCGAAGAATAGCAGCGGGTTGTTCATGCCAATTCTCCTGTTTGCTTGTGAACGATGGCTCCCAACCACGCGCGGGACAAGGTCACTTACGTTGTTAGCTGGACGACTCCGGCGGGCAATATATGCAGATCGTATTTGGTACGATAGCTTGGAGAAAAGCCATGCTAGGTGGTTGTCTCCATTAGCCTCCTCGTGCTCGCTCTCCCCTTGCCCGTGATCGTCCTCGTCCTCGTTTTCATTCTCCACGTCCATTGCGGGCTGGGTGCCTGAAACCTTTGCAGCACAGAAGCACTTCGCAATATAAAATAGGTTCTTGACAATCTGCAGCCCCAACGCGGAGATAAGATGCGAGCTCTTGAGCTGTGTACAATGCTTTTCAGCAATATCCTTCAGGTTCAACCCGGCCAGTGGTGACGTAGTAGGATAACCTTCCTTCGGCGGCTCAGCGACTGGAAGCATAGAAAATAACTGCCCGAGTAGGCGTGCGGCGGCCATCCGTACCCACGCATGAGGAAAGAGTAGATGTTCCACGACTGCCGTCCAGGAGAGCTTTTGCGGTCGTGTAGCAACGTCTGGGAATATGCGGATGACTTTGCCCATAACGGTGAGGATGTGGTATGCAACTTGCCACTGTGAGTCGACATCCATCTGGTCCTCCTCTTTCCCTGCGAGCTGTTCGACATGTCGCAGAATATTTAGGTCGAGATCACCAATAATGGAAGGAAGGTATGCGGAGGCATCGACTTGGAGGGCGTCTAAAATGATACCATACACCTGGATTGCCACCCGTGTCAATTGGGGATTCCCTGTTTGGCTTGCCCAGGAGCGCAGATGTGAGACAAGAAGGCGGCGATGATCCACATCGAGTCGTAAGAATAGGCTCTTGATAATCTCGGCAGCCATTTCGCGGGATTTGGCCGAGTCGTCATTCGCAATCACCATTACGAGGGCGACGAATAGGAGGTCAGCATAGTCTCCCATAAGACTTTCCTCGAATTTCGAGACGATCGCGCTAAGCAACTCTAGAACAGAAATTCGCCCACTCTCGTACGTGTATGCGGTGTTCCTGGCAAAAAACGCCATGGTTGTACGTAAGCGACCTTTGCCTTGTGGGTAGTCTAACAGGAACTGCAGTAAAACGGAGCGACACAGCTCCTGAACCTGCGGAGATTGATTTGTTACCATGACCTCGGATACTCGGTCCATAAGGTCGTAGATCTCTGGGACGATGAACTTGCGCGCAACAATTGCCCGGAGAATAGCGAAGACCGAGGCCTGACGACCTGGTTCTTCTAAGTCCGGTGCCAACAGCTCGAGCAGGTAGACCAGGTCTTTCTCCTTGACTTCCGCATTTGCTTTGTCGCGCACAATTATGGCCAAAGATTTCAGCGCCGTTTGAGCGACCTCGGATTCGGTGCTACCGATGTCTTTCAAGATATCGATGGTTTGTCGGACAAAAACTGGCACCGACTTTTCCAGTGTCTTGAGCGGGCATTTGATGATAGCTGTAGACGCCTTCAGACCTTGGATTAGGACGTGAGAGTTGCTTGCATAGAGCGTATTGCCGATGACAGGAGCCATGGATTCCAGACGAGCCAGAACCTCAGGATCGCCAAAATCGAAGCGATTGCGACGGAACGCAGTATTAAATAGATCAAGTCCAAAGGCAATGAAGCTACGTCACTTTCTAAGAGTGCCAGGGAAAATAGATAAAGCACTGGCTCACCGGAAGGAGTTGACGGCATAGTGGTCCTCCAAAGCCATCGGATCTCTTTTGAGTTCAACGATGGCATCGGCTTTTGCCCTCTTCCACTTTCGATCAGCCTTCACGACATTCTTCTGGAATTTGGAGTTCTGGCTGATGAGTGTGTGACACAGAACAAGCAGCTCTTTGGGACCCAGATGCTCATTCGAGTTCAATCCACTAGCGGTTCTCCGCAATACGTCCTCAACTTTCACCATGACCTTTAAGGCCTCGGTTTCCTGCATGACGGCGCGCAGCGGTTTCAGAAGACTACTGATCTTCGAGGGCGTGATATATCTCGCGATAATAGCAAGGGAGTTCAAGCCTTTCGACCCGGAAGAACGGACTTCCCGCATCTTAGTTTTGAATCCATCACTCTGAACATCGGTACCAGGTTCGCCGAATATGACTTCTGCGGATATGTGTGCGACATCTTCGACGCAGTTATCGAGACTTTTGAAGGCCTCCACATTCTCCGGTCTCGTAATGTGAACGAGTAAAGCGTGGGTTACATAGGCCAGAACATGGAGCTGGGGACCGCGGGTCAACGCTCCTCGCATCTCTCGCAGAATTACAGGAAGATATGAAGGGCCGATCTCGATGCAAATTTTGCACAACGCATCGCGGGTGATGTCCCTTGTTTCTGAGGACTTGCTTCGCAGCGCCTGGCTGAGCACTGTGACGAGCTTAGTGACTTGTGCCTCCCTGATAACTCCAGGAAGGTGTAGCGCGATCTTGGCAATACCGATGGATACTGGGACGCGAAGGGCATCTTCCGTTTCGTCACGGTTTTCGAGGTGTCTTATAAGCGCAGGAAGGAGTCTGTGGTTAACTGCATCGGAAACACGACTGGAAGTCGGCGTGAGCTCAGGTGGGCTGTGATCTTTGTCGGTGTCGACTACATCAATTTCCCCGCTGGAGTCGGGAACTACAACCTCGTCCATTGGAAAGTGAAAGCTGCCCAGAATTGCAACTATTGCCCGAATATAAAGGCGCTCCGAGGAATCTTTAGCCCCTGCCATCTTGAGATATTGCTGGGCCAGTGCATAATAAGGTCCCCAGGAAAGGTGTCTTGCCATACGGCCCATAGTGGCGATTGTGGCGGTCACCAGATGATGATCCGTATGCGATGAGGGTGCAATAAAGTTGCCCACGAGAGGTACAAAAATGTCCGCCAGGGTAGAGCTGCGTAGCTGACTTGCGTCACAGTGGTCCGCTAACCGATTCAGCGCACGGATACGACGATGGAGTTGGACATGGTAGATGTTATTGAAGAAGTTGGCTTCCTCGTCCCCGCCCTCCAAAAGGACCTTCATATCTTGTAAGGTTGTGATATTGTCGCATCGTGACACAGCATAGGCAATAACGCCAAGCACATCTGAGCGCACCATTTCGTTCTTCGATCGGAGTCCATTTTTCAAGCCAGGTAACAGCCTGCGCAGAAAAATTGTTTGATATTCAGGGTCGGATCCTACCACAACGGCGTCGATGAAATGCTTGAAACCCTGCGACGAGTTACCCCGAATAGCCAACTCATTGGGGTCCTGTATGAAGTGTAAAAGGTTGTAAAGGACCGGCAACCACTGCGAGGAAGTAAGGGAGGTGTGTAGAGTCTCATTAAGTTTTGAGAAGGCCCCCAATCGCCGATTAAAGTCAGGTTCTTCAATTCGCTTCGTAGAATAAGCGTTGAGTTGTTCCAGTAATTCCGCAAGACTCTGAAGTGAGACATCGATGGCTGACAATGCGTGAAACGCTGCGATGAGTGCGATTCTACACTGTCTTGACCGAACCAGTTGGAACAGCGAGGAGACAAGCTCGAACGTCAGCTTATACACTGAACTACTCGGTTCCACTAGGTCCGGTATGAGGGGGAAAAGATTTGCCATAATATTGAGGATGTCGGCTTTAACGGGCTCGCCAACATCCCTCGTCGGCTTGCGTAGCAACGGGGAGAAAAGTCTGAGTAGTGTAGATGCCTGTGTGCCGTCTGCGAGATAATGGGAGAGGCCTGATAATATACTGATCTGGCGCTGTGCTAAGTGGTTGCTGGTTACTGTATCCCCCTTCGTATCCTGGACTAAGGTGGCGAGGTTGGTTAATAGTATGGTCACGTGAGGGCGGATAGCACGTCGCTCGATGCTCTCATGAACTGAGGCCAGCAATAATAGACGATCAACGATATCGAGGATGCGAGAAATGACCGCGGGTTTAATGCCGGGTGCCGTTAAACAGCCGTACATTTGCGGTAGAACGCCATTGTCATAATCCACTAAAAATGTAGCATATCTTTCGTCACAGGACCAGACGAAAAATAATTCTAGGAGACCAGACGGGGCCTGGGTGTTCTCCGTAGGTAAAGACGCAAGGCGTGGGGATAAGAGGGAGCGGAAAGCTTCTTTCATATACGGCTCGAAGTTGAAGGGAACTGAGATACGAAAGAAGTCTGCAAAGCGTCGGATGCCTAGTTGCCGAACTGTCCGAAGTTGCTTTGGTGAACTAGCCTGCAGATCTGCATCCTCCACCTCGTCAGGAAGGACCTCCATGTCTTCCTCAGGACCCTTATTGTCTTGTCTGAGTGACACCAATGAGCTCTGCGCGTGGGCTGTGAGGCTTATAGTGGCCGATATAAGAGTGTGCCAGTTCGAGGTCAATCGTGTACCCAGTTGCTTCAGCACATCACCCAGTAGATGCAAAAAGCCGATTTGCTGCTTTAATGACACATCACGCGCGACGGAAGGCACCACACCGACATCCATTGTTTCCAGAGCGGCGGGCAGAACGTCCTGGAGCATAAGGGTGACCAATAATTCGAGCTCAGAATCGGTGCATCCGCCGAGGGCAGCCAAGACAGTTCCACGACGGTCCCTAGTGCGCCGCTCACGGACAAAGCCAAAGAGCAAACGCACAACAGCATCTACGAGGACGGGACGTTCTTCTCCGCTGATGCTGGCAATATCAAATTGAGCAAGCTCATCGCGCCATCGGCTGTCATCTAGTAGCCCTCGGAGACGATCCGCATGGGGAAGCAGGTATGGCGGCTTGTATGTGTAGAGACAGGATAGCGCAAGTCCTTGTAGAGAGCGGTCGGAGTAAGAAAGGAAGGACGTATAAAGATCTTGCAACGTTTGTGTCGCGTGAAGGACACGAGGATTCGTGAAAGTTGAAAAGAGGGTAAACCAAGCAGTTAGCTTAGTTCGCGGAAGCGTGGCAGGACCAAGCGGACTAGCATGACTGAGAAATAATGGAATAAGATCGCGGTTGTGTCTCTCCGCCAACGAGGAGCAGTGTTTGAGGACGACAAGAAGTTGTGCTTCGAAGGTGAGGCGGTCGAACCGGTCTTGAGGTAGCTGGTCCTACATTATGTGTTAAAACTATCCTTGCACGACTTTGAGAGGAATACATACCTGTTTGAGCAGTATCCGGAATGTATCGTCCGCACACCACTTCGCCACTGCGTTATAGATCTTATGCGCGCTCGGATCTCTCCACGATCGCTCATTCTCACGCACTTCCCCTGCATTGCTGGCCTTATCGCCGATGTCTTTCGCCCAATCAGGTACGCTATCGACGCTCGACAAGGCCATGACTGCCTTTAACTCTCCGAACATGACCCGCCATACGATTTCTCCGCATCGTTCGGATAACTTCTCCAGAGCATGTCCCGTGACGAGCCAGACTGGACGGAGGCCAACCTTGAGTTGAGCAACCAGCCAACGCACAGCCAAGTCTGATACGATGGCGTCATCAACGGGGATGACTCGCTCGAGCTGCGTTACGCGCAGCACACGTTCACGAGAACTTTGCACATCAATGGGGACTTCCTCTGCCTGCAAAAGCCTCGATAGAACAAGCTCTCGAGTAGGGTGTATATGCACGAGCGGAGAGGAAAGGAGGTGTAGTGCGTTGAGTCGGGAGGGACGTGAATGGGACGACACGGAGGACGCGAGATGACCATACATATCCTCAAAGGACATCTTCCGAGCTTGTTCAGGACTAACCGCCTGGGCCATCAGACGGTGATCAATACGAAGTACGTACACGTACCTTCTCCGAAGTACCTGAGCGAGCCCATCTAAAACAATTCCAGACCAGACCCATCTTTGTAACACCTTTTCTGTCCAAAGAATCAAATCCGCATGGCGTCCCCACTCATCATATGGGCATGTCGCCAGTGTCTTCAGGCAGCTCCCAAGCACCCAAGATGGGTTTGCGGGATCGCTTTTATAGTTTGTCTCGGGATCGGCCGCATCGAGCATATTGTCGATAATACCACACGTGACGGACAGAGTCCCTGGGAGAAGACCGTTCACTTGAAGGATGTGTCGAAGTTCTTCGATCTATTTACTTAGTATTAATAAATGCAACTTGGTCAAGACGGCATCGCACCTTTTCAGGCGTCAGGTTCCAATCGTCAAATCGCCTCAAGATCCACTCTTCGAGCTTCAGCAACCAAGCTGCTGGCACATCTTTTACTCTCTGAGCGCTATGCAACGCCGCGAGTAGCTCCAGGCCACGAGTAGCATCACAATCAAGCAAGTTAGGCAAGTACTGCATCATACGCGGAAATTCCAGCATATTCCATCCCCCCCAGGAGAGATCCGAAAGGATTCCGCACAACTGTGCACCAAAAGTGAGACTTGTCCATGACTGTTGAACCAAATCGCGTCCGGTGGCCATCCAAAGTGATAAATCGCCTGCCATGAGGACTGAGACGCAAGCACGGAGCAAAGGTTTCTCTAATGAGGACAACGGGATGAGGGACGAAAGCGTTGCGGTGATGGAAGACAACTGATTAGCTTATAGATATGTCAGAAGGAATGTACAAGCAAATAATCAGAAGCGCACCAGTCATCCGTGACCCTTGGCGTACAGAAGATACTACTGAGATGATTTCAATGAGACGATTGAGACAATCGGTGTCCTTATCTGAGTTCAGAGACCGCGCCAAGCTAGAAAATTTCTCTGTGAGAAGTTCCGAAACTGGAAGAAATTGCTCTGCTCCTTTGCAGTGATGAATGAGAGCAGTGAGGAGGCGGCGGAGGCAAGTATATGTAAGTGTGGGCTCTTGGCTCCTGAGGTGAATTTGAAGAAGCGGGACGACTATGGATGGAGTAGCTGTATGAAGTGTTTGCGACACGGACTAAGCGGGACAGTTCTTCAGAAAATTTCCAGCCAATATGCGGCCGGACGTACCTTGCATGCAAAAATGTATGCCCAAGTACATGCATCCTCCACCCCACCCAGATCTGAGGCCATGATCTCAACCGCCATTTCCCTTCTAGATGCCCTCAAACGGCGTAGCAGAGACCCCCAGACTTCTGCCATAGCTCGCTGTACCTCGGAGTTGCATTCAGGCAGTACAACACATACAGACTTCCATGTCCGCTGTACTATGTCAGATTCAGTAGCTGGTACTAGCAGGTGTCTGAAGAGAGAGCTGAATGTAGCCAGGAGCGTGGTGAGGGCCGCAGCTGAGATTGATCGAGGAAGAAGTCGGAGAAGTTGGTCTAGTAAGTCGTCGTATGAGGGTAGAATAATAGAACGAAGATCATGGACAAATTTCTGCATGAGACTGGGGGAGAAATGTGGTGAGATGTGGAGGAGACAAAGAATCATTCAGTAGGCTCACTCTAGCAGAGCAACTAACGCCTCATCGTCGACATTGTCAAGTGCTCGTATCCAGAGTTGTATGACGTCATTCCAGTGATGGACAAGAAGTGGTACAGAGGCAGAAATGCCCGCGACATCTGTTGCAAACCGAACAAAGGCGGGAGAGAGGTTGAGTTGCCTCCAACGCACAATGGCCTCAAAAAAATGTGATTCGTCATTCTAATAAAGGTATTCAGCCGCACGAGAACAGAGTAGATATGATTAAATCCCACCCTGATATCATGGTCGAACTCTGACTGAGTAAGTGCAGATGGAAGATGGACATGTTTTAATGTTGCTTGATATGACTGATGCTGTTTCCAAGAATCAGCTCTGTATGGGATAGAGTAAGAGGAGTACGCACCTTGAATCGCTTCTCGCGTTGGGTGCTGACTTCTTCCATAATATGCTGGCCTAGTGCAGGCTTGCAAGCCTAGTGCAGGGGATATGTTTCGGCCCTGGAAGAGCACGCGTGACCGAGGTGCATGATTTTTGCTACTGCACGTGACTTGTGTGCAACTGAAACTGGTATGCGGTGGTAAAGACACCATGAATGTTATGCTAGCGGAAACGAGCAAGATAGTCAGTTCCGTCCCTCAAGTGTGGGCACACCAAGCATATGCGATTTTTCCAAAGAGGTATGTACAATGTTCAGTACGCGTATGTGATACAATCATAGTATGATTCTACAGGTATATGACTATCGATACAAAATATTTGCGATGAAATGCTCCATTGTGTGAGAAAAACGGAGTCCGTGACGAGAAATCAGAATAAACCGAGAAAGATGTTCGTCAGAAAGGAGTGTGACTAAAGTTGAAACTGTCTCGCAGTGTAATTGTGTAAATGAAACGCCGTACGTCTGTCAAAAGGTGCGTGAGACCTGTGCCAGATGGTAAATACTTGAGATACCATACCGTCGCTTGTTCGATCCTGGCGATAAGCGAGCTGGCATAACGGCCAACGCAGGGAGCCAAACATCGAGGCCATACGACCAGTCACAGAACCGAAGCAAACACAGAGCTGTCGACCTGCGAGTAGCATGGTGGCGGGGAAATGGGAATTTCGACGGATAACGGGCAAAATGGTCCAGCCTTTCCATTTCGTTCCCCTATCGTGGGTTTCCACGACTGCGCCTCAAGGTCAAGAGCGCTTTTCACAGAACCGGATGGTCCATGTAACCCAGTCCGCCACAATGCATCCTCGTGTTTTGAGACGACCCATATGTCAGCAGAGGACTGTCGAGCTTTGGCATGATACAATCAGCGGGGAGAAGTTGGGAGACAAATTGGAGGCAGCCTTACGGGATAGATATGCTTCGGGCGGCCGGTGAGGTTCTGCCAAGCATGAATCCCGTTCGACACTCGAGCGTGTCAGACGACAGATGTCAATAACGGACGTGGTAACAGAACCTCGCTCTTGCCGATTCTGGGCTCGATGGTTCTCAATACCGTTGAGCGCTATAGGGATGATCATGAAGGCGGTGATAGAGACAAACCCCAAGCCCGCAGCGATGATGATTATGGCCTGAGCTGTATCGAGTATGATTATGAAATCATGACATCCACAAAATGGCACATACTAGACATGTCTGGTGGCGAGTTGGAAGTGAAGGCGTGCAGAAAGTGCAGTTCAACGGGTTCAATATAAATGAAGACAACCCTGTGGCACTTGAAAGAAAATAAACAATATCAAGTCAGCGAGCGACAATTTAGGGAATGTCCAGAAGCCAGGGACATGGCAACCGAAAAATAACAAGCATTCTGCGGCTAGCAAGAGGAAAGAGAAGTGTTACGACAACCGAAACAAGGCAACAGACGTCAGGGGCCGATCACGATATACAGTAACCCATCGCATTTGAGAACAAGGCGCACATGATCGGTTACTTGAAGTGGCAACCTTGAAGCGATGATAATAGGTGACTTTTGTCGGACGAAACACAAAGGAAGGGGAGACGCATCATGACGGGAATGGTCGCACTCTGCTCATTGAACCGTAAACCAAGGACCGTATCATGGGTCCGCGAGAGTGGGTATACGGCAATTGGAGCCTTGTACTGCCAGCGGCTTAGGCTCTACCTGGACGACTTGAAGTTGTCTCTGAGGTGTTGTCTGAGGTGTTTGTGGCACGTTACCAGGCATGCCAAACAACCTTTATATGTAAGTCATCTCGACAGAGAAAAAGGACCGATGGCTACAGTATAGTAACCTTTCGCGACAGTACGATACCCTTATTTATTAGTGATAATACGTATTGAGTAGCGAGCGACGTACAGTAGTATCAGCCCTACTGCACTGAATCCGGGCCTGAGCTCGGGGTGACTCGGAGGAGAAATGTAATTTGCGCACATCATTGGTGTTCGGATACTGTAGTGTGGGTCTCGAAACCAATTGTCTGGTTGTCGTGGTGACTTCCCCCTAATACCTCACTCTGGTTGATCCAGTTGCGGGGAAGGTGCCCGGTCTTCCGCAAGACCCGTTTCCAAGTGCCTACCCAGGTGCACGTGTATCTCACAAGGGCGGTGACCTTTTTTTTGCATTTGAATATTAATTGTTGCGATCATGCGATCATGCGAAACTATCCTCAGGCTGTACGTCGCGCTGTGGCTGCTGCCTCACCTCCAACACAGGCATGAGAGCATGAGAGTTTGAGCAACCATACCGTGACTACAGTAGGTGTGTCGCTAGGCTGTGGCCGTTCAGGATCGGGCGGAACGGGAACAACAGGAACCAGAACCAGTTCGTGGCCCGGATCATGTGATACATTGTCACATGTCGCTGCCATCCGCAACGGTCCGGCTTACTGGCACAAACTAAGGGGTGTTCTGGGTCCTTTTTGACAATTCTCTTCTCGAGTATAGGGTTGTACTCACCGAGCTTCCCCATCGTCATCACGACCACGAGCAACGATGGCTGAGCTCATCGACGGTCATGTACCAGTCAACCAATGTAGGCGTGCCGTCATGGCCTTGATAGAATATGCGCTCAAGCAGCAAGAAAAACGCGAAGAGAACGAACTGCTTCCCGGAAAGGAGGAGAATATCTGGCTCCAGATTGCGGTAAAGGAGATTCATGGAGAGGTGAAGTTGAAACCCCATAAAATGTGCGTCAACGCCTCGATTTCCTTCAAAGCTTATATGTTATATAGCCCTATAAAATACCCTCTTGTCGACCCTCGTACATCGTCCGTTTGCCTCATCACTAAAGATCCACAACGAGAATACAAAGATCTCCTCGAAGAGGCAGGCGTCCGGTTCATCAGTCGCGTTGTTGGCGTTGAGAAACTCAAGGGAAAGTTCAAGTCTTTCGAGGCACGACGTGCCTTGCTTCGCGAAAATGCGCTCTTCCTTGCAGACGAGCGCGTCATACCCCTCCTTCCCCGTCTACTCGGAAAGATATTTTTCACTGCAAAAAAGTTTGTGTCTTCCCGCTCAGCAGCGAAACACTAAAAGCTCACGGCCGGACGCATCTCGATGATCTGCTCTGATCAGGCAACCCATCCCTGTCTGCCTCAAGCGCAAGGATCTCAAAGGCGAACTAGAACGTGCCATTTTTTCCACTTACATGCACCAAAACCGCGGGACTTGCACGTGCGTGTCCCACTGTGGACTCATTCATGATTCTTCTGAAGGACTGACGAATGGAGTCTATCTCACACAGCTCCGTCAAGTTTGGTAGCCTCTCCCAATCGCCGGCCCAAGTTTTAGCGAATCTCGAAACCGCACTCCCCGCTATCATCGCTGCCATCCGCGGTGGCTGGGACAATGTACAGAGTCTCAACATCAAGTCCACGAAAAGCCTTTCTCTGCCTATATGGTCATGTAAACTTGGCACCGGAGAAGGCGCACGATGGCATGGCTTGACCCTCGAAGATGAGAGCGAAGAGAATAATAAGACAGCGATGCATAAAGTCCCACATAAAATGAAAACAGCCAAGGCTAAAAGGCATCCTCCCGATCGTGGGAAGAAGCTGGCCTCGGCCTGAACTAGCTACTGTACCTCTCTTAGACATCAGTTGTATGTAGAGGGAAAGACCAACGAGGGAGACTTGGGGACTTAGAGTATCAGATCGGCGGTGTCTACTACCGAGCGCATCACTTTGCCGCCACTAGGCAGTATAGTAGTTGGCCGGAAATTTTTACTACGCTTCAACGGCGTCAAAAAGCCCTTTGCGTCGTTATTCCCACGGCCGAACCTGAAAGGTCAAATCGTCCAGTAATTCCCCCCACTTGCCATTGAAATCAAGGTGCCTCCAATCAAGACTCTTGCAAAGCTGAAGGAGAAAGAGTCCCGCCTTGGGTTGTCCCCAGGAAAGCCAGATATAGCATCTTGGATCTCATCTTCCGCGGATTCACAGATGCTGGACGATATAACCGATGGTAACGGTGCCAACTTTGTCTGGCGCCGGGATTTCGCTACAAGCGAATGGGCGGAGGCTCTTGGATATGCATCCAGACAGCTTCTAAGTAGCCGTACCAGTGTTCGGATCCCCTTCTTGCGTGAAGATCTGCTCGCACTCGCAAAACACGAGGGTAACGTGTTTCTCAAAGTACCACTGGGTCATGCATCAATTCACGCCGTGCAGATCTCAGCCCTTCCCAAGTACTGGACGTGTTTGGGATTTTAATGCAGACATATCCCAGATACGTTGATTCCGCGTCGCGCGAAGCGGTCCAAGCTGTAGCAAAGGAACTCGTTCAACGTGACGAAACAGGGAAACGTAGAGGGGTAACAGAACAGATTGTGGGTCGGATAGCGAATGAAGTTAGCGGTATCGCAAAGCGCTCAAGGTGATTCTTTCGTCCATTCTCAGTCTTTGGTGTTTACTGGCTTCCTCAGCTCGCATGCGCCAGCCGACCTCTTCTCGCTGCTGTCTTGGTGCTGTTATCTGTACGTCATTGTGATCCGTTATCCTTCAAGTACCGCATGCCCCCCTTTGTGGACGTCTCTTGCCGCGTCTATGGCTACCCTCCTGGATCTCCTTCTACAACCCTCAACCCATGCAAAACAATCAGTACAGAAGGGTACCCTTATTCGCGCACGCCGCGCTTTGCGGTCGGTAAATACGAAAGTTGTATTTCTTGAACCATGCATTCATTATCCTTTAGTCCCCTGCTCATCTTCCCGACTTCATGACGACTCTTTTGTCCCAGACTAAAACTTTCTCGTCTCCCCTCGTTGCTATTCCTTTGCTTGGAACTGCTGTAGATGTTACCACACATCTCAAAGGGAGTGAAAATTTAAAGCTAAGATCCGTTTCCCGAGAACTGAAGGTGATCTATGAGAGTGCGTATCAGGCTCCATTTGACATCCTTTCAGACAGAGATCATTACCTTGTACTCGAGCTCAGTCCTGATGGCTCGGGTGCATGTTCCTTCGCACATTACGGTAGCATGCTTACCATAAAATCCCATTTTGGCTTCTGCTAAGGCTGGTCTAGACATGTCTTACGGGGTTCATCAAAATTCTCAGTGACGCTGATCTTGAAGACTCGATTTTACCCACAATGGAGAAGGCTTTACTTCGCTCCCCCGAGTACTCCTTGCCCAGTGAGCATTCATTCCTTCGTTATTAAACATTTTCTCATTAACCCAGTAACAAGCGAATTCTTCCTTGTCTACCCTCATCCGCTTAGTATCGGCGTCATACGTCGCGTTCTAATCCCGATCTTCAGCTGTTCCAAATCCTCCAATTCCGAAATACGGGCCAACTCGGTTACTCTTTTCAAGATTACCGTCGAAAGAGCCACCGACGAAAGTAAAGAGGCCGCACTTACGGAACTTCTCAAACTCGCCCAAGCAGGAAAGGCAATAGGCCCGGATCGCAAGATCTTGTACTCCATGTTTAGCGTCCTCGGTACGTCGGCGCAAGTTTCAACTGTGATGGTGAAATCGGTTCCTGCATTGCTCGCAAAAGAGACAAACGAGGCCGCTTTACCAACTCTAGTCTCCTCTCTGGCCCCTCATCTTGTTTTCCACCTTCGAGAAAATCTTCCTGTTCCAGATGAGGTTTTGAAGCTCTTGGCCACAGAGATGCAAAACAGTAAGCCAGTAATCCGACGTGCTTTTATTTCTCTTGTCGGTGAGGCGTTCTGGGCGCTTGGGGATCTGGCGACTACCAGTGCAACCATAATCGCTCGCTTCGTGTTCACTGCTTTCGAGTCGAGCTTGAAGTCCGTGGCAACGAACCCGTTAAATGCTTCTGCGGGTCCAGTGGAAGGATATATCGCTGCTGCCATTCTTCTTGGTCCTTTTTCCCGATCGGGAGTATTTGGTAGCTCACCTATGTTCCTTTTTCTGCTTGTTCTGATTTCCTTGGTTTGGTGCCATTTTTAGAAGACATGATTTCACGAAATGCTACTGTTCAGGCAATCAACTCGCCTTCGAAACCGTTCTTTCTTGTGTGGGATAAAGTGTACCAAAAGTTGACAGATTTTGAAGAGGAAACCTGGTTTCTCCGGGCTGTTGAAAGCACGGCAGCCTTCTTCAGCGTGGAAATCGAGAAAGCCGAACAGTTAAGGTTCGTTTTCGACATGCTAGAGACGTCTGCGATTAGAATGTGTCCCTGGCGCTTATGGATCGCCTTGTTTCAGAACGCAACTGGGCTTGGCGTACCTGTATTTGGCGATAGAGGGCCACCAACCAGAATTTCGGAGACATGTCGTTGCCTCTGTGGGGCGTCTTGCCGCTCTTGCGCCCAAGGCGACAAATGAGCTTGTTCGAGCGGGCCTTATAGCACACTTAGCGCGTCGACGAACGTCAGTGCCGAAGAACCAAAACACGTCCGAAGACGAGAAGCCAATCGTCAATAAGCAACCACGCCTCCTTGCGTTTCTTGCTGCCTCTGCGGCATTTGGCGACGGTGCGGAACCCACATTACGTGAGCGGCTATTAGCCAAGCTGGTCGTGCTTGCTCACCATCCTGAGATTTGTGAGTGTTTTGTGGTTCATGACGCGATCTACGGAAGTCATCGTGTATCAGGTGGAAATTCTCGGCAAGTTTGGACTGACCTGTGCCAAAAGGCGCAACTGGATCCTCGTACCGTTCTAGATAGTCAACTCGACGACCTCCTGGAAATTATCATTAAACCCTCATCAGAGAGCAAGGTACCTAGGGAGTGCTGATACTTCCGCATAGAACTCATTTATGAGCAGGTAGACCCCCCTGACTATGCTGAAGCTTGCTATAGGGCCACTACAACCCTGGCATTTATCGCCCCAGACACAGTTCTTCCTCGGGTTATGGAGCAGCTTCATGCAGATCTTAGCCTTAAAATCAACCAACTTACTGACTTGGATATTGGCGTTTGGAATACGCCTGAGGGTCAAACGTTCATTGATGGCAAGTTTTAAAGTATTTTCCTTGGGGCTACAGCGTTGATTCCATCGACCAGCTCTCTCTAGTAAAGCCAATAAAGCGCAGATTAAAGGGAAAGATGCAGATCTTGCTAAATGGGACGCAGAAGTCCGACAGTCCCTGGCTAAGAAAAAAAGTACAACCGTACCTACGTTGTCCAAACAAGAACAGAATATAGTCCAAGCTCAAATTGAAAAGGAGGCAAAAATCCGATATCGCGTGAATGAAATCAAGGCAAACCTGGATCGTGCCCTTCAAATAATTTCTAACCTCGCACTGGGGAGAATCTATGGTTTGCGGTTGTATGTGTCACAAATACTCAACCTTCTGTTGAGTAGTGGTGCTCTTGACAAAGGTACACTGTTAGTCGGTTCATTGGCATTTACTACATTTTTGGTATGGGCTACTCCTGTTCCCAATTTCCGTGCTAATCCCTCTGAAGGAGGTGTCGAGGTGTTGTTCCGATCGATTGGATACCTTTGGTAAATGGGTCGGTATAGCTACCCTTCGCAGTTTGGAGATAGGCGGTGTACCTGAGGAACTGCAAGCCGAGCCAGTGAACCGTACAGCTTCCTTTGCATTCATGGTATCACAGTGCTAATTCTTCTTCAAGAGTTCGTGCTTCGTGTACTGCATAGGCTGCGCTCCTTATCGGAACAAGCACCTCTCGATTCCGCTACTTTTTCCTACGCATTTCCATTACTGTTCCGGGTGATTCAAAAAGGTGGAATTGGATCTGGTGAAGAAGATGAGCCACTGGAACAAGTTGCTCTATCCCTGGACATTATCAAGTTCCACTGCGGAGAGTGTACGTCCAGTCCCCGAGATCCGGCTCGTTCTTCAACCTATCAACTCCGTTTAAGGTGCGGATACCGCTTTCCCACGGTCCGAAATCATACGCGGGCTGTTACACGCCATGCGCACTCAGCCAAGGCTAAGCAAAGAAAGCTCATCAGCGCTTATCGATCTTGGTCAGGCCATCTCAGGCAACGCCACAAGCGAAGAAACCGCCCTCTTACTCGATAGCACTCTCGTGCAAGAAGTTTACGCCCGAAATGCCAGCTTGCAAGCACTACAGGTGATCCCCTTACCCGTGTAAATCTCCCATCGGCCTCAATCTAAATCCGATATAATTAGCCTTTTGATCTCACGGACTTCGACTGGTCACCGGAACTTCTTATTGCCTGTCATGACAGTGATGCGCAGAATGCGCGCCTTGCACGACATATCTGGGATGATAACGGTCTCGACGTAGTAGAAGTATACGCCCCTGCATTACTTAAGTTTCTCGGTAATTGAACTAGGGACTCCTTCCGCGCTTTTTAAACTAACTGGATAGATGGTAGAACACGACAACCCCTATGTTCGTTCTAGCGCTGCTGTTGCGTTTACCGAAGCCGTCGAGCATTGGCCATCATCAGTCGTCGAGACTATCCGTACCCTCCTACACCTCTATCACGAGAAGGTAACGCATTGGATCTCTTGGTGTGTGGGAAGCTGACTTTTTTGCAGGCAAAGCTTTTGGCACCGGAGTTTGACCAATTTGTGCGCCGTCGACTCTCTTTAAAATTGCTATACTTATTTAATAATCAGGGCATAGTTGATGAGCGCTCTCTTGATCGTACAGATCCATGGCAAGCGAGGCTCGCGATAGCGCAAACGTTAGAGCATTTGGCGCCTGTTTTCAGTGATGAGGCGACAGTCCCATTTTTCAGTTTCCTCGTCAAAGAGGGGGCCCTCGGCGATCGCAGCGCTGAAGTGCGACATGGCATGCTCGATGCCGGATCAGCTATCATCGATTATCATGGGTCAAGGCACCTTGCAGATCTTATCACGATGTTCGAAACGCGCTTGGCAGGCCCACCTCCGACATCAGAGGCCACAGACTTTATACACGAAGCGGTAGTGATCTCGTTCGGCCGTGTCGCCCGGCATCTAAATTCATCTGATGCTCGTTTGCCCACGATCTTCGAACGACTTGTAGAATCTCTGAAAACGCCATCGGAACAGGTGCAATACGCCGTAGCGGATTGTTTAGCCCCTCTGATTAAGGTCTCACGGTCTTTTGCTCCTCAACTTGCGAATCAGCTACTCGACGAGCTAACAAACGCCCAAAAATACGCTGCTAGGCGAGGAGCAGCCTATGGTCTGACCGGTGTCGTCAAAGGCATCGGGATTTCCGCAATGAAGCAGTTTGAAGTCTTTCAGCGGATCAAGAGCGCCACGGAAGACAAAAAGCAATACGAACCCAGGCAAGGAGCGATGTTTGCTCTAGAGACACTCTCAAGTACCCTTGAACGGTTATTCGAGCCCTATGCAATTCACGCACTCCCCTTACTTCTGGCGGCCTTTGGCGATTCCACCCCCGACGTTAGGGAAGCTGCTGCGGAGGCTGCCCGTGTCATCATGAAAAATATGTCAGGCTACGGTGTAAAGCTTATACTTCCGTCCTTGCTGTCTGGCCTAGACGAAAAGCAGTGGCGCACCAAAAAGGGGTCCATAGAGCTCATGGGAATGATGGCATACTGCGCACCCCGTCAACTATCGCAGTCCCTACCTATAATTATTCCCCGCTTGACTGGTGTCCTCACAGACTCGCATGCTCAGGTACGAGCAGCCGCAAACAGGAGTCTCAAGCAATTCGGTGAAGTTATCAGCAACCCCGAGGTCCAGGCGCTTGTCCCTGTCTTCCTTAAAGCCATGGTTGACCCTGCCAAGACTCCCAATGCGTTATCTGCCTTGCTTAAGACGTCCTTTGTCCATTACATCGATCATTCGTCTCTAGCCCTGGTAAGTATTTGTGAGGTAATGGGGACGTATACTCATTCTGCCCTAGGTCATTCCCATTCTGGAACGGGGTCTGAAGGAACGCAGCGCTGACACTAAAAAGAAAGCTGCTCAGATAGTAGGCAATCTAGCGTCACTGACGGACTCCAAGGACTTCGTACCGTACCTTTCGACGCTTATGCCCATGGTCCATATTGTTCTAGTTGACCCAGTACCAGAAGCCCGTGCGACCGCCGCCAAGACGCTCGGCACTCTAGTGGAACGTCTTGGCGAGATGAATTTCCCGGATCTAGTACCTGGCCTTATCCGGACATTGAAAACAGATACGTCGGGGGTCGATCGCCAGGGAGCTGCTCAAGGCCTTAGTGAAGTGCTTTCCGGCCTTGGAATGGAGAGATTAGAGGGCCTACTTCCAGATATTATTTCAAATGCTCAGTCTCCTCGAAGCACCATCAGGGAAGGATTCATGTCTCTTTTGGTTTTCCTGCCTGCTACCTTTGGAACACGCTTCCAGCCCCATCTGCCTAAAATCATCACACCGATCCTCAAAGGGTTGTCTGACACAGAAGACTATGTTCGCGAGGCAGCGATGCGTGCCGGAAGGATGATTATTACAAACTACTCAAACAAGGCGATTGATCTCCTCCTTCCCGAACTCGAGCATGGAATGTTCGACTCTTCTTGGCGTATAAGAGTAAGCGCTTACTGTACTTAATTTCTTCCTTTCTCTTATATTTTTATCAGCAATCGTCTATCACGCTGGTCGGAGAACTTTTATTCAAGGTTTCTGGCATCACTAGCAAGTTGGAAATCGATGACGATGCCGAGGGCATTGAAGTTACTGTTGCAGAAAGCTCTCGAAAGGCCCTCACAGAGGTCCTCGGTGCCGAGCGTCGGGACCGTATACTATCAGCCCTTTATTTGGCTCGTCAGGACGCCGTACACGTTGTTAGGCAGTCCTCAATTCAAATCTGGAAAGCACTGGTGCATAACACGCTAAGGACTGGTATGTTATTTTATTTCTGTCAAGAGAATTGCGGTTTCAATGTTCGTATAGTCAGGGACATTCTGTCTGAGCTGGTGATCCAGCTCATGTCGCTACTATCTTCAGAGGAAGCTGAACAGCAAGAGGTCCGTCAATACGCTTATTTCTGGTGATCGCGGCTAACGATGCAATTAAGACCGGAGTCCGGACTACGGTAGAGTTGTGCAAGAAATTTGGGGAGCGTATTCTGGGCGAAATCGTCAAAATTCTTCGAGCTCAGTCATCATCACCAGACGCCCAAACTCGAGAGGGTGTATGTCTTCTATTGAGCGAACTCATGTCAGCCTATTTACGACCCAGCCCTTGTCCTTCACTTACTTGCTCCGAACCACAGGACAAGTTCTACCGATACTCAGCGAGAAGGTCATGAAGACGATATCATTTCCATGATCAGAGCTTCACTTGTGGATGATGAAGCGAACGTGCGCGCAGCTGCGGCGCAAGCGTTTGATGTCCTGCAAGAGCGTTTGGGCCCTAAAGCCATTGACCAGACTATTCCCACCTTGTTGGGAGCTTTACGCCAACCAGGGAAGGGTTCTGGGACAGCACTACAAGCGCTGAAGGAAGTTATGAACGTGGGTCATATTTCTGTCTGGACGTGAAGTACAGCTGAGTTGTTCAGGTCCGAGCGAATACCGTATTCCCCGTTTTGATCCCAACACTTATTGCTACCCCCTTGACTGTGTTCAACGCAAGGGCTTTAGCATCCCTCGTAACCGTGGCCGGCAGTGCTTTGAGCAAACGATTAACTGTTGTCCTCACTGCACTTGTTAAGACCACGGAGTCAACGGACGACTCCATGGACGATGAGCTCCGTACCGCAGTAGGCGAAGCGGTGCAAGCCATACTTAATTCGATATCTGACGCCGAGGGTCTGAACACGCTCATGCTCTTGCTTCTTGGATGGTAAGCCCCTATCCGTAGGAACTAAGGTCGACTTTTCAATCACGATTTGTGATAGGGTGAAACACGATGCTCCCGAACGACGTGTGAGCGGTTGCAAACTCTTCAAAATATTCTGTGAAGTGTCGGAGCTCGACGCATCACTATATCGTATCGATTGGGTCAGGCAACTGGTTTCTTCGATGGATGATGGTGTGGAAGATGTCTACGTGGCAGCGTGGAACGCTTTCGATGCTCTAGTCAAGTCGATTCCGAAGGATGACCTCGAAGCCCTGGTCGTCCCGCTACGACGGACGATCGAGAGTACCGGCGTGCCAGGTGTCCCTGTACCTGGGTTCAGCTTGCCGAAAGCCGTCTCTGCATTCGTGCCTATTATCATTGCGGGCCTTACAACAGGGAGCAATGAACAACGTGAAAATGCTGCATACGCCATCAGCGACCTAGTCGAACGCACGTCAGAAGACGCGATCAAGCCATTTGTTGTGCCATTTACCGGGCCGCTCATCCGAGTCGCGACTCAAGCTGGGACGTTCCCGCCTGCTGTGAAGACCGCGCTCCTCTGCGCGATGGAAACAATGTTACTGCGCATACCCGCTCTTGTGAAGCCGTTCTTCCCACAACTTCAGCGCACATTCGTTAAAAGCACGAGCGACCCTGCAAGCGTGGTCGTCCGCACCAAGGCAGCCCAAGCACTCGGAGAACTTATGAAACACCAACCTCGCGTCGATCCTGTGGTGACAGAACTCATAGCCGGAGCGAAATCGAACAATGACGCTGTGGCGGGCAGCTTCGTCCTTGCCTTATCCTATGTAATTAAAAGTGCCAGGGAAAACGTTGGTGAGAAGGCTCGGGAAGCCTCGCTGGAGCTAGTGTCAGATGGATTCAAGGAGCTTCATGATGGTTACTTTTTTAATTTATGTTGCGCGAATCTGCCCCGCTGATCCTGTGTTCTAGAATTCTATTTGCAATCCACTGCTGCTCTCTTTGCCGCTCTCTCAATATACGGAAATCTTGTTGATTCGGTTGTCAGGCATGTTTATTATTACTGCTTGCTGAGCGTCGTTCTCCGACTCACAGTGGTTGCAGAACATACCTCGTGGCTGGGACGCCTACAAGCGTGCTTTCCTCTCATTCTATTCTGGCATTGCTTACTGCCAATGACAACGATCCTTCGGGCACTGTTCCAGAGCCTTTCCGCCCAATCCTTCCTAGCATCGCCAGGAAGATCCAGGAAAGTATTGGGACAGAAAAGCCTAATATTGCGCGCCCTGCGCGAGAGGCTAAAGAACTTCTGCGAAAATTAGACGACAGTTTATTCGGGTCATAAATTTGTCATGGATGTCCATACAATTGGAAAAAAAAAATCGATGTATGAATAAAAAGGTTCCAAATGCCATGAAAACGTAGCTAAATACGGAAGATCACGAAGGTAATATGTCGCATGTATTTTAGGGTCGGAGTAGCCGGTCTTCTGAAGGACAACTACGGTGAGTATATTATAAACGTTCATTTGAACGACCCCCCCAAGCAAGCATGACCATTGCTTGGATATCTGCTAGTCCGGACCACTTACGAAGTGGCCAGGTGTCTATCTGCGTTCTGGCGAGGGGTTGACGAAGGAAATTCCGGTCTGGATAGGAACTCTATATGCAGATTTTTGCAACGTTTAGCTACGTGAACTGGGTTTAGGACAGTGCTACAACGACGACCAAATCTCATCGAAATCCTCCAAAGACCGATCTGGTGGTGGTGGGGACCTGTACCGTTATGGTGGGGGACGCCGTCGCAAGGACCGGTATGGAAGAGATGGGTGGTGGAATATCTTTTGGCCGCTCCCATGGCTCTCCGCGTCTCAGGGCCTCAATACAATCTTCTATTCCCTCCGAATTGACTATGGGTGTTTGTTTTCGAACTTTCTCCCGGACGGATCCAACAAGAACGACATCTTCGAAGTCCATGAGACGAGCCTCGTCAGGGGTGAGTGGCTGTGGCCTCTCGCACAACGCCTGTAGAGCGGGGAGGACCCACTGATCAATGCCGTATTTTTGCCCTAGGATTAGTCGTTCGAGGGGTGTCGGAGGGTCCAAACAGCGGATGGCTAATTCGCGAATACTGGCGAAACCCCATCGAGTGGACAGGTCCAGAATAGATGACAGCTCTTCGAACGAGTGCTCTTCCAATGCGTTGAAATCCCTAAGAAAAAAAAAGGATATCAATAACCCAATTTCAGCTGATTCAGATGCAGAGTACGCACAGTGGATATAAGACAGATAGAAACGCGTCAAAATCCTTAGATTTCACATTTTCGAGGGAAACAACAGGAGCGGACAAGCCCTCCCGTGCGGGAAGTCGTGAAAGGCGTGTCATGAAAACTTTCGAATCACGGCAGAAGTAATAACGATGGACGCGATACAGGATACCATCCACCTGTGTCCGTAAAGTCAGTAGAACACCGTATTTGAACTCAGGGAACGCACAAGGAATGTGATGTTTCCGTCCTCGAAAAAAAAGCGTTTGTGCTGAGTGAATGGACCCAGTTGGGTAGATGGTGATATTCTTGTATTCGTTGACTCTACTGATAAGCCCAATGACTGAGAAGAGATATTTTCTCCAATGATCTCGCTCGACACGTCGGAAGGAGCAGTGTTGATAGTGTCAGGGGAGACTATGGTAGATACGGATGGAGACTCGGGTATAGTTATCGGGGTGGTTCGTGGCTGCTGGTCCATATCAGGACCGGGATTTGCGTATGGGCACATTCTTCGAGTGCCGTAGATGGAGCGACTAGATTAACTTGCACGAAAAGATCGGCGTCTATGTTGATGGTGAACTGAGGACCGCCGCATGAGCGTCAATTTCCAGTGACGAACCATCGAAACTTTCTTGTGGGAGTGGCCGCGCATAAACGGCTGCGGACTGTGCACTGACCCGAAATACAATAAGGCATCATTCTTCTTCAGTCATTCACTAGGGCATTTTCAATCGAGGGAATTGCTGGGAGAAGGGACTCGCTCAGCGGGAAGGCAGGGAGGTAGAGTCAAAGTGGGTCAAGGGTGAACTTGTCAACCGGTCAACGGAAGGTCAACCAGTCAAGCTGACAGTACACCGATCGTCGAGACACTGCAGAGGCCTAAGCTTGAGGATTTGACTATTTAGCTCAAGGCCTGCCTCGTCAAGGTGTTATACCACCGCTACGTAACACATCTCCTTCGAAACATGGCGATTCTCGACTAAATATTGGCAACTAAGCTGACTTTGCAACTTTGCAATTTGACTTGTATAACAAAGCAATTACAGCGTATTCGGAAAACCTTGTCTCTGTGCCATTTTGTAAAAAAATCTCGTAGCATTCGGCAAACTCCACAGCCTTCCGTGGTCAGGATCTGCAAGAGAGATGAGAGTCGATATTGGTCTTGCATGTTTGTGCATGCTCCAATACACTGTCGATATGGCCGCACTGGGCCACTGCACAATCAACTTAAATATCTAAGTCCGCGGATGTGTGCAGCACTGTTGGAAATGCAAAAGAGAGTTACAACAAGTTCTGCCAGGTCAAAGCACTGGTGCCAGTCGCACACATTTATGCATGCTCCAATACTCTGTAAGTATGCTTATACTGGGTTATTATATGTTTCTACTGAGTTGTAAAGGCCACAGGCATGTGCTGCATTATCAGGAAGGCATACAATGAACCCCACCAGTCAAAGCACTGGTGCCAGTCACACACATTCCTGACAATGCCACACATGCCCATGGCCTTCACAACTTAGCAGAAACATGTGATTACTTAGTCTTGCCATACTTGTGGAGTATTGGAGCATGCACAAATCTGTGTGACTGGCACCAGTGCTTTGACCTGGCAGAACTTGTTGTAGCTCTCTTTTGCATTTCCAACAGTGCTGCACACATCCACAGACTTGGATATTTACACTGATTGTGCAGTGGCCAAGTGTGGCCATATCTACAGTGTATTGGAGCATGCACAAGCATGCAAGACTAATATCGACTCTTATCTCTCTTGCAGATCCTGACCATGGAAGGCTGTGGAATTTGCTGAATGCTAGCCAAGATTTTTTTACAAAATGGCACACGGACAAGGTTTTCCAAACTCGCTGTAAGTAATTTGTTGCTGCTTGGTTCTCTTAAGCGCTTCTTCTTAACCTTTGACTTCTTATGACCGGCTCCAAGTGTAGCCCAGTCATCGGCACCACCCTTCCGTGCCTGAATATGATCCCTGTTTCCCGCACCATCAACTGTGAGGGTAGATGATCGAACAGCCTGCCGGACAGACTCCACAAGCACAACATCCACGAAATCCATGAGGCGGGCCTCTTCGAGGATAAGTGGCTCTGGTCTCGCACAATTCCAAAAGGGCAGGGAGAACCCACTCTTCGACTGCGTTTTTACGCGCCAAAAGGAGTGTTTTCAAGGGATCGGTAATTCTTATGCAACGGATAGCCAAGTCGCGAATGCTAGTGAAACCCCATCGAGTGGAAAGGTCCAAGATAGAGGACCACTCTTCGAAAGTGCGTCTCTCTAGGGTATTGTGGTTTCTAAGTACAAGGACAAGCATCAAAACACGCCTGTTATTGATGAGGATATGCGTACTGAGGATATAAAATAGACAGAAAAGCATCGAAGTCGACGGATTTCACATCATCTAGAGGAATGGTGGAGGAAGTTGAAGACTCTTGCTGCGCGGAAAGCTGCGAAAGGAGATTCTTGAATTTCCTCGACCCACGACAGAGTAAAGACCCATGGAGGCAATACAGAATGTTCTGAATCTATGTAGATTGCTCCAAATCAGTTAATACTGGGGTCAAGGACGCACGGGACGCACACGAATCGTGACATTACCGTCATCGAAGTACAGGTGTTTGTGCGGTACGGCTGGAAAATCAACCGACTTGGAGAGCGGTGCACTCGTGTTCTCTGATTCTTTGGATAATACTGATAGCTGTTCTGTGGGAGAGTTCTCGTGGATCACGCTTAATTGAGGGGAATCTGGGTCAAGAGAATCGAAGAAGACGATGGTCATTGCACCCCAAAATATTGGTGTCAAAGAAGTTGGAAGATTTCGCTCCAATACATGATCAGGAACAATGTATGGGCTCATTTGGTCAGTTCAACTGAAGTTTAGTGTGGCCTGAGAGTTGTTGAGTTGAGCTGAGTTAAAACTCGGGAACTCTTGTATAACACATCTGAGTTGGCGGAATAGCTGTCCCAACAATGTCTACCTAACGATTGTTTGGTTCAGTGTGGCCCTCATCCAAATGTGGTGACACAGCAATTAACCCTAACCCAAGTCAGTCAATTATTGTCACCACTTTCGTGCTCATAAGTTACCAGCAATGCACGGATGATGACCAGCAAAACCGTTCAGCTCCTCTAGGAGCCAGGTGGACTGAATTTTCCGTCATCAATGCAAGGGTTATTCTGGGCCCGGGCTTTGGACAGTGCGAGAGGTGGTAGCTGGGTAAATTCAAAGTAATCTCTTTGCCCCCCGACGTTGAATGTTGGATCCTCATCAATGAGCTCACCGCCGTGTATCAAGGGTGTTTACTCACTAGGTTACTAGACTGACTCGAATATTAGGCTTTTTCAAGGGCATTTATATCAGCCCGTCTCCTCAGCATGCCCTGCCGTTGCCCTACCATCACTTCCATGGACTGGGGAGGAAGTTGAATCTGCCCAAGGAGGCCAATCTATGTCTGTAATTTTCCCGACATCCCAGAACTGCTAGGCCGGGTGACGGCCGACACGCTCCCTGACTTTGTGCTCCTAGAAATATTTGATTGCTTCCTATTTCAAGCTCAACGGGAAGAGGAGGACTACCCACTGGGAGTAGAGGCATGGCATACACTGATGCACGTGTATCGTAGATGGCAAGAATGACAGCTCACCACGTTGCCTAAATCTCCGACTTTTCTGCACCGATGACGCGCTGGTGAGGGTGACGCTGGCCGTCTGGTCACCATTGCCTATCACTGTATGGCAATCTGACAACCAAACGTGGGGCTTGGATAACATCATTGCGGCACTTAAGTACAACGACCGCGTATGTAAAATCAACCTCCTCTATGTTCCACATCCACGGTTAGCAAAGCCTTGGCCGCGATGTAACAGCCATTCCCAGCACTGACGGAATTAGGGGTTCGTTTCCGGGATGACAAAACCGATGCAGCAGCGCTGGTTGATCCCGATTCGCTCTTGGGTGGATTTGTATCACGTCTGCGATGTTGAATTTCAACGCATTCCATTTCCGGGATCACCGAGACTACTATTTATCTGTGTAAAATCCCTTATTTGGGCTACTTCTCACCAAAGGCAATATTGTTTGGCACAGACATATGTTCAAGCAGCTAAGGCACACTCACTACTCGACATATTCAACGATGCACGTTGATCCCTGCCCTACTATGACGTGACGGTTGTGGCATCAATTCCAGCTGCTACTCAAGGCCAACACTGAGGCTTGTTTGGAGTGGACGTCCTCAAGTTTGTGTGCCTGAACTTCACCTCATCACTGTCCGAAACTGAGGCTAATTAGCCAGGCCATGCGTTTCTTCAGCGACTATGCCCTAGTCGGTTTCCAAATAGGAACAACCTGGTATTGTAAGACGCGTCCATGCTCAGGAACGTCACGGTGCAGTTTTCGGGCGGTTTTCAAGGGGTATTCGGCTACATTTTCGTTTTCGTTTTCTGTCTGTATCTCTGTATTGTCACGAGGTGTCTCACATTTTGACGCAGATTTTGAAGCAAAGTACTTGTAAAAACATAAAATGGGCTCAATACCTGAATCTGAGCAGTCTCATTTTGCCATTCAAAATAAATCAGCCCACGGGTCTCGTCGGAGGCCTAGTCCACCCGCCTCTTGGCATCGGAGGCCTACTAGTCCACTCGTCTCCTGGCGTCAGTGACGACCTAAAGCCACCCGCCTCTTGGCGTGGCAGTGGAGGCCTACTAATCCACTCGTCTTCTGGCGTCAGTGGCCTAGGCCACCCGCTTTTTGGCGTCTCAGGCGTACTAGGCCGCTCGTCTCCTGGGGTCGCAGGGCTGTCTGGCACAGGAGGCAGATAGCCTGTGGAAGAGGGTGTCGTAGCAGTAGTTGGAGGGATCGGGGGCGACATCCCGGCAGCGGTCCCGGGTTGCGCGCAGGGTCTCCTCCGTGGTCTCATAGGTGTTGGGACACCAGTCGGCGGCTCGTGTGGCTCACCACTTCCCCAAGCCTTAATACAATTCATTATCCCCGTTGGATTCGCGGAGATAGCATGCGTTCGAACTTTCTCCCGCACTGACCCTACTAGAACGACATCATCGAGATCCATGAGACGAGCCTCATCACGCGTGAGTGGTCGTGGCCTCTCACACAACTCTTGTAGAGCTGGGAGGACCCACTGATCAATGCCATAATTTCTCCCTAAGATCAGTCGTTGGTGGGGCGTTAGCTTGAGAGGCTTCAAGCAGCAGATGGCCATGTCGCGGATAGTGGTAAAACCCCACCGAGTGGATAAGTCCAAGATAGACGATAACTCTTCGTATGAGTGATTTCCCAATGAGTTGAAATCTCTGGGCAAGAAAACGAATGATCAATGATGCAGTTGCAACTGAATTTGATGCAAAAAGCAGAACAGAATACGTACCGAGGATATAAAACAGATAGAAATGCGTCAAAATTCTTTGACTTCACATTTTCGACGGAAATAACAGGAAGAGACGAGGCCTCCTGCGCGAGAAGCCGTGAGAGGCGTGTCTTGAATATCTTCGAATCACGACAGAAGAAATAACGATGGACGCGGTACAGAGTATCATCCACCTGTGTTGACATAGTGAGGTCGGTACATCACAGTGCTTGGACACACAGAACGCACAAGAAACGTGATGTTTCCGTCCTCGAAGAAGAAGCGCTTGTGCGGAGTAAATGAACCATACTGGGTCGATCGTGGTATACTTGTGTCCGTCGATTCTACCGGCAAGCCCAATGACCGGGAAGAGAAACTTTCCCCTATGATCTTGCTTGATAAATCGGAAGGAGCAGTGATGGTGGTATCGGAGGAAATGATGGTAGATGCAGATGGAGACTCGGGCCCGGTTATTGGCCCGGGGATGGTTTGGGGGTGCTCAGGCTGGGCTATGTCAAGACCGGGATGTGCGTATGGGCCCATTCTTCCAGAGCTGCAGACGGCAGATAGAGGGACTATAGTAGACAACTTGCACGAATAAGATCACCCATTATATGATGGACTAAGGAACGCCACATGAGCGTGAATTTCCTGCGATGAGTACCGAGACGTCCTCATGGCAGACACACTGCGTACTCGTGCATAGATCGAGCTGCGGAGAAGGCTGCGGACTGGGAACACTGAATAAGGCATCATCCTTTACACGAGTGACTGCGGGGCGCTTTCAGGTCGAGAGAATTGCAAGAAGAAACGGACTTGCTCGACGAGAAGCCAGCCTTGAAAGAATTGCAAGCATTGCTCAACATATCCATGAATTTGCTGTAGGAGGCTAGCACCACCAATATAATATTGTACTTTATAACTACACTCCTCTACAATGATATTGGCATTACAATCTTGTCAAACATTGAAGAATTGCTATTGCATGATGGGGAATAGATACTATTGGCATATGATGCATTGCCATTTCGAGGTACTGTAACAGCCCTTCAACGGCCCTTCTTCAAGTTGCCTTTCTTCTTTTTAATGGACGCAGGCCATGAGATAGGCTCGTCACCACCTGTATGTTTTTCAAGAGGCTCTTCTGCTGGTTCTGATACCCAGCTCGGACCTGCCAGTGTTATCTGGCTTGGACTCGCCGGTAACTCTGCTGGTACCCAGCTTGGACTCGCCAGTACCGAGCTCGGCTCTGTCATTGGTACCGGGCCACTCTTCCATGCCTGGATACAATCCCTGATTCCCGTGCCCCCAACCGTGAGGGCAGATGACCGAACAGTCTGCCGGACAGACCCCACAAGTATGACATCCTCGAAATCCATGAGACGGGCCTCTTCAAGACTAAGTGGTTGTGGCCTCATGCACAGCTCAAAAAGAGCCGGGTGTATCCACTTATCAATGGCATATTTACGCGCTAGAATGAGTCTTTTCAAGGGATCGGGAATCCCTATGCAACGGATAGCCAGGTCGCGAATGCTGGTGAAACCCCATCGAGTGGAAAGGTCCAAGATAGAGGACCACTCTTCGAAAGTGTGTCTCTCTAGGGTATTGTAGTTACTAAGTATAAGGACGAGCATCAAAACACGCCTGTTGTTGATTCAGACACACGTACTGGGGATATAAAATGGACAGGAAGGCATCGAAGTCGACGGATTTCACGTCATCCAGAGGAATATGGGAAGTCGAGGAGTCTTGTTGTGCGGAAAGCTGTGAAAGGAGATCCTCGAATTTCCTCGATCCACGACAGAGTAATGATCGATGAAGGCGATATAGAATACCCTGGACCTGTTTAGATTGCGCCATATCAGTAAATATCAGGATCGAGACACACAAGACGAACGTGAAACGTGATATTTCCGTCATCGAAGTATAGGCGATGGTGTGGTACAGCTGGAAGATCAACCGATTTAGGGAGTGGGGTAGTCGTGTTCTCTGATTCTTTGGATGGTGTATATAACTGCGGGAGGATTTGGCCCTCGGGGACCACGCCAAGTTGAGGGGCATCTGAGTCAAGAGAATCGAAGGAGACGATGGTCAATGCACCCCAAAATGTTGGGGTCAAAGAAGTCGGAAGATTTGGATCCAATACATGATGGGGGACAACGTATGGGCTCATTTGGCCAGGAGCTCGGGGGGGATTCAAGATGAACGCGTGGTCGCATCGTGGATAGAGGTGAATCCTATCATATTTTATTTATCAGTGGGCGCCACTTGGACTGCGCAGACTTCTGTTTTCTGTTATTTGGTCGTCACTAACTGGTTTCCACTGAGAGCGATCAGAGGTATTTACACTTCCAGAGTAACGTAGCCATCTCAGATACCTTAACTTTGACAAGAATCGATGAAATATGCCAGAGAGCAAACGTTGGCATAGGCTGCATAGCACCTCAAAAGCAGAGCGAACACCTGTGGGACATAATTACATGTGCACATACAGTACACATACAGTAATCCCTACAAGCTTTTAACCGTGCCTCCGGCACGGGGTGCGAGTTTTTCTTTTTTTCTTTTTCTTTTACAATTGTCATTA